>ONZH01003414.1:0-29314 GCA_900303285.1 Rhinella marina
CAAATCCGGCTTTAAACTTCTCCACAACAGTATCATGGACCTGCCTGGTGTGTTCCTTGGTCTTCATGATGCTCTCTGTGCTTTAAACAGAACCCTGAGACTATCACAGAGCAGGTGCATTTATAAGGAGACTTGATTACACACAGGTGGATTCTATTTATCTTCATCAGTCATTTAGGACAACATTGGATCATTCAGAGATCCTCAATGAACTTCTGGAGTGAGTTTTCTGAACTGAAAGTAAATGGGCCAAATAATTTTGCACGCACAACTTTTCAGTTTTATTATGACAAAAAAAGTTTAAATGATCCAATAAATTTCGTTCCACTTCACAATTGTGACCCACTTATTGTTGATTCTTCACCAAAAGTTTAAAATGTTCTATCTTTTTGTTTGAAGACTGAAATGTGGCAAAAGGTTGAAAAGTTCCAGGGGGCCAAATACTTTCGCAAGGCACTGTACCTATATATATTGGGCATAGGACCATGGCTGGGGGCACATACATATATGATATATACAGGGGGCAATAATATCACCACCATATAATATATATCTATCGGGCATCATTTTGGGCCATATTTAAAGGCCCATGCATATATATATATCTATTTATTAAAGGGGCATGTATAATATATATATATATATATATATATATATATATATATATATATCATATATATCAACACTTCCTTCTACAATCGGGAACATGACAATTTTTGGGGAAAGTGTTGGTATGTATTTGCCTCCTCAACCCTCTCATAACGGATAACAGTTCAGGATGGACTGAAGAATAATCCCATCCTTAGGTACTTAGACATCAATCCTCGCTGGGACCTCTTTCCCGCCCTTCACCGTAACCCAACGTCTCCATCCACAGGATAAACCGTCCTCGCCTTTATCTTCAGCTTCTCCCACCGTCATCATCTACTTGGTCAGACTTCTGGGATGGCTTCACTAGTGTCTGTCTTCAAGTATTCCGCTTCTCCCACTGTCGTCTTTTATCGTCGGGACTCTGGGATGGCTTTCTCAATCTTCTTGTAGTGTCGATCTTCAAGTATCCAGCTGCTCCCACTGTCACGTCACTCTCAATCTTCTAGGTCGAACCACGTAGCAATTGTGGAATGGCCTCCTTTCAAACTTTCTCCCGACACTTCTTTCGTCTTGATTGCAGACTCTGTCGTTGAGAAAGTTCTCCCATGGACAGATACATAGGTCTTTACAAGGCAGGTCAGAATTTCTGGAGTGTGAGGTGATGTCAGAGTACCTAAATTCTAACTACGGAAAAAGAACCCCGCACTAACTGTCATTCAGTCCATCCCTTACGAACTACACCGTTCTTAGGGTTGGGGTGACAAATACCGTGGTCATGTCCCTAGCATGCCCTACTCTTGTCCCCATTCACTCATACACACTGTCCCACCCCCACTCAACAATAGAAAATAACCAACAAATATACAATACTATGGTGTTTCAGGATGGCATCGGTACTACATCCTGAACCCTCATAGGAAAGCACATGAAGTCCCTGGCTTCAGGATTTCACCAGAGTTACATCCGGAGTCATCTTCTACGGTTATCTTTGTGATGTTCTATCTGGTTCTGGGGTGATTGTCCACAAGTCTCTTGCACAGTCCCATGTAGAACCAGAACCAGAAGAACCATCACCGGGTCTATCAAAAAAATTTAGAAAGGGATGACATAACCTTGGGACTATGGCCAAACAAGCTCTCCAACCAGGGCACCTGCATCTTCAAAGCATGGGGAAACTCCGTAGTTCTCCACCTCTTGAAGACTCTTCTTCTCTGAAGTCAAACAGGAGTTGCTTGCATTGACTTCCAAGACAGTGTGGGATCCCTTGGTCCGGGAGGATATTCAGTCCCTTCTTTGTTGTCATCTGGGTTCTTCCTTTCTTCCCATGGTATTCTTCCTAGGATAGAGGAAAATACCATGCGCTCCTGAGGGAGTTCTCCCCTCATGGTGCAATTAGTTGCAGCACTTCCAGCACCAATACCCTTGACCCAAGTATGGAGAAAGGTATTGGGCTGACCTTCATTTAACAGGACCCCTTGTTATCCCAACACTGGTGTAAGAACACCCAACCTTCAGAGGATCCCATCCTCTGCACCAACAGATAAGGATGGCCACCCTAATAGGTTAGGATATCCAAGGGGAGCTATAGACGAAGCATCATCTTTTCTTGATGGCACGGCATCCCTGTCTTACTCATGTGTTCCCAGTCTGATTTCCCCCTGTTAACCTATATTGTGGAGGTCAGCAGAATCCCTGGCATAAGTCTTGCCTTGACTCTTCAGGACTCGACAACACAAAAATATAGGCCACACCCCGCTATCAACCACTCCGTGTCCAACCTCAATCAGAGCTATTGTAACGTTGTTGGTAACTTAGTTGAAGTCCAATTGGTGGAGCAAATTACGGTGTACCAGGCAAGCAATAGCAATATATTCAATAGAGTAGTACCTGCAGAGTAGTGGGTAGCCATGGTCAGTCGTTTGCAGAGGTTGGTACACAGAGGTAGTAGATCAGCCTTAGTCAGACGTTTGCAGATGTTGGTACACAAGGACAATAGATTAGCCATAGTCAGAAATATGCCAAGGTCAGTACACAGGAGCAGTAACGTAGGTGAGGATAAACGCAGCAGGAGAGGAAACAGCCAGAATAATCAGGCATAGAATGGAGTGTCCTATGAGTTTAAATAGAGCAGCACCACCCATGATTGGCCACAGAGCAGGTGCAATCAATCACATCGTTACTCCATGCAGGAAAGACACAACTCAGCAAGGCAAGACTAAACAAGTTTCTCAGTGGCATAATGGGCAAGGCTACAGAACATGATCACAAGGTCAGGGGTTCAAGTCCCGTTCAGTTCCTGACAGTATTCCCCCTCCTCCAGGAGCGTCCTCTGGACGGTACTTGACATGGCTTGCCAGGGTAGCGATGATGAAAGTCTCTTACCAGTTGTGGAGCATGGACATTATTTAGAGGCTCCCAAGAGTTGTCTTCTGGACCATATCCTTGCCATTTAATCAAATACTGTAGGCAATTTCGAAAAATTCTGGAATCCAAAATTTTTTCTACTATATATTCATCTTCCCCTTCAACTGTAACTGGGTCGGGTGGAGGCAGGTTACGTCCCGGAAAAGGATTTTCCACATAAGGTTTAAGAAGTGAAGAATGAAAAACAGGGTGAATCCGCATCGTGTCTGGCAATTTTAAACGAAAGGCTACAGAATTAATTTGAGACTCAATTTCAAAAGGTCCAATAAATTTCTGACCTAGTTTAGCTGAAGGTATCTTGAGTTTTAAATTTCTTGTAGAGAGCCATACCTTTTCTCCCACACCATAGGAAGGGAAAGGTTTGCGGTGTCTGTCTGCAGCTTTCTTGTAGCGATTTTGAGCTTCACACAAAGTAGTCTTCAACTTTTCTTGAACTTGCTGCAGGGTAGATAATCTGTCAGTAACAGCAGGAACTGAAGAAGAAATGGTGAGGTTAGGAATGAATGCAGGATGGAAACCCATGTTGGCAAAAAATGGACTCTGCGAAGTAGAAGCATGTTGAGAGTTGTTATATGCAAATTCTGCAGTTGGAAGAAAGTCGACCCAATCATCCTGGAGATAGCTTGTATAACATCGCAAATACTGTTCAAGGGTTTGGTTTGTACGCTCAGTTTGGCCATTAGACTGGGGATGAAAAGCAGAAGATAAGTTTACTTCAATTCCTAAGTTGGCACAAAAACTCTTCCAGAACTTAGAAGTAAACTGTACCCCATGGTCAGAGACTACATTGTCAGGTATGCCATGTAAATGGAAAACTTCTTGGGTAAACAGTTCAGCAGTATCTTCAGCAGATGGTACCCCCTTTGTGGGTATAAAATGAGCCATCTTAGTAAGACGGTCAACCACTACTAGGATTGCGCTCCTGTCCTTTGAGGGTGGTAGATCAACAATAAAATCCACAGAAATAGAACCCCAAGGACGAAATGGAATTGGAAGAGGCTGAAGTAATCCCAGTGGTGAGGAACGAGGGATCTTATTCCTAGCACATATCTGGCAGGAAGAAACATATTTCTTGACATCTATCTGGTACTTTGGCCACCAAAATGAGCGTGACAAAAGTTCTTTGGTCTTTTTGACTGCCATGTGACCTGCGGGTCTAGAGTCATGAATTAGGCATAAAATTTCAAGACGTGTGGCTTGAGGAACATATATACATTGATCAAAAGTCCAAACCCCATTTTTAAAAGTTAAATCTACATCTGTAGGTGGATGATCAAGGAAAGGATCTCCAGTGTAGCCTTCTTTAATTTTCTGAAGTATACCTTTAGAAATGGTTGCCCCTACAAAGTTTTTAGCAGGTAAGATGGTGGTCTCAGTTGTGTGTTCTGGAGTTGTGTCTGAAAACATCCTGGATAAGGCGTCTGCTTTTCCATTTCGGGATCCAGGTCTGTAGGAAATCAGAAAATCAAATCTTGAAAAAAATAAAGACCATCTAGCCTGCCTTCCAGAAAGTCTCTTGGCTGATCTAATAAATTCAAGGTTTCGATGATCGGTGAGGACCTGGACAGTATGAGATGCTCCTTCAAGAAGGTGCCTCCATTCACTGAATGCTTTTTTAATTGCCAGTAATTCTTTGTTTCCAATGTCATAGTTCTTTTCAGGAGACGACATCTGGCAGGAGAAAAAAGCACAAGGATGAAGCAACTGTTTTTCACCAATTCTCTGGGACAGTATTGCTCCCACTGCAGAATCTGAAGCATCTACTTCAATGATAAATGGAAGATCAGGATTAGGATGAACCAGGATAGGAGCAGAAGTAAAAAGAGTCTTTAATTTAACAAATGCATCTTCTCCACTTGAAGACCATTTAAAAGAAATGCCTTTCTGAGTGAGTTGGGTTATTGGGCTGATAACCTTTGAGAAATTCCTAATAAACTTGTGGTAAAAATTTGCAAAGCCTACAAATCTTTGAACCTCCTTCACATTCTTGGGAGTAGGCCAGTCCAAAATAGCTTGGATCTTGCTGGGGTCCATGCGCAACCCTTCAGGTGAAATGATGTACCCCAAGAACTGAATTTCTGACCTTTTGAATTCACACTTTTCCAGTTTAATATAGAGTTGGTTTTCTCTCAGACGGTTCAAAACCATGGTAACCTGCTTGCGATGTTCTTCCAGATTTTCTGAATATATTAGTATATCATCTAAATATGCCACCATAAATTGATCCAAGAGATCTTGGAATACATCATTTATGAAGTGTTGGAATGTTGCTGGGGCATTGCAAAGTCCAAACGGCATGACAAGTGATTCAAAATGCCCGTACCTTGTTCGGAACGCTGTCTTCCACTCGTCCCCTGGTCATATTCGGACAAGGTTGTATGCCCCTCGTAAATCCAGCTTAGTAAAGATCTTTGCTGACCATAATATTTCAAACAGTTCTGGAATAAGAGGAAGAGGGTAACGATTTTTAACAGTTATTTGGTTTAGTTCTCTATAGTCAATACAAGGACATAATGTGCCATCCTTCTTTGGTACAAAGAATATCGGTGCTCCTACAGGTGAAGTTGAATGCCATATAAATCCTTTGGCTAAATTTTCCTTGATGTACTCATCTAGGACCTTTAGTTCCATCTCTGAAAGAGGATAAATGCGTCCATAAGGTATGGATGCACCTGGTAAAAGATCAATAGGGCAGTCATAACTGCGATGAGGAGGGAGCTGGTCAGCATTCCTTTTGTCATAAACGTCTATAAATTGTTTATAGGGATCAGGTATTTCTACAGAGCTGATGGGTATTTCAGTTGCTCCAACCTGAGAGGGAATAGACTGCTTCAATTGACAATTCTGTTGACAAAATTCAGAAGTGAAAGTTAAACTTCTTGACTTCCAGTCCACTAAAGGGTTATGGATGCTGAGCCATGGGATGCCCAAAATCACTGAAAACTTTGGTGAAGAGATTAATTGGAAATAAATCTTCTCACGATGATCAGGGTCAATTAATACTTCCAGTTCAATTGTGTCATGAGTAACAGGACCAGAGTTTAAAGGTGACCCATCAACAGTAACTAATTCAACTGGTGAAGATCTTGGACTGTGCTCAATGTGATTATCCAATGCAAACTTAATGTCCATAAAGTTCCCAGCTACACCAGAATCCAACATTGCTGTGGTAGACAACGTGCATGATCCATAACAAATCTGAATAGGTAGGATGAAATGAGGATGATGAGAAATCATATTGTTAGAACATGGTGCAGCAGACAACAGGGGTTGTGTCACCAGGCCAAGTGAGTCACAGTGGGAACAGGGCACAGAATTCTGACTCATTTCAATTGCAGCTACTGCCCATTGAGGTTTGTTAGGACAGTCTAGAACATAATGGCCATGCTGTCCACAATAAAGGCAAAGTTTTTCAGCAAGGCGACGTCTCTTTTCAGTAGCAGAAATTGGCCCACGTATCACATCTACTTGCATTGGTTCTGAATCAGATTTTGTTTGAGAAGGTGTCTGCATCTTTGGAAAAACATGGCCCTCTGAGAAATTGGAGAAAGTGCCTGGATTATAATAACCCCGCTTCTCCCGTTTCCTTTCCAGGAGTCTTTGATCAATACGAATGCATAACCATATGTATTCCTCAAGGTCATTTGGGAGTTCCAGTGAAGTAAGCTCATCTTTAACTTGTTCAGAAAGTGCTTCATAGAAACGCCACTTTAATGCAGTTATTCCAGGAAACATCAAAAGCCCAGTGGCGAAATTCTGCAGCATATTCAGCAACAGAGCGTCTTCCCTGGCAAAGATCACGCAAAGCAGCCTCAGCAGTGGCACAACGGTTGGGATCATCAAATACAAGATTCATTGTTGCAAGGAAGTCGTCCAAATTATCCAAGATGTCATGATCTTGTTCTAGGTAGGGGGAGGCCCATGCCTGTGCATCATCTGCTAGCAGGGCAATGATGAAGACTACCTTGGATCTATCAGTAGAAAACTGGGCGGCATTGGCTGAAAAAATCATCTGGCAATGATTAAGAAATCCCCTGTATAAATGTCTCTTTCCACCAAATTTTTCAGGCAGTGGAATCCGATAGGTTTTAGAAGTAGCACTAGCAACCGCAGAGTTTACCCGCAATTCACGTACTTGTCCTTCTAGTTCTGCAACTTGAGCCTTTACTTCTGTCAATTGTCCTCGAAGGTTAAATACAATGTTATGCAATTCAGAGATCTGAAAAGCATGCTGTGGCAAAGCCATTTCTGCCCCTCCGGACTCCATGTTGGGCCTGATTATTATGCAACGTTGTTGGTAACTTAGTTGAAGTCCAATTGGTGGAGCAAATTACGGTGTACCAGGCAAGCAATAGCAATATATTCAATAGAGTAGTACCTGCAGATTAGTGGGTAGCCATGGTCAGTCGTTTGCAGAGGTTGGTACACAGAGGTAGTAGATCAGCCATAGTCAGACGTTTGCAGAGGTTGGTACACAAGGACAATAGATTAGCCATAGTCAGACGTTTGCAGAAGTTGGTACACAAGGACAATAGATTAGCCATAGTCAGAAATATGCCGAGGTCAGTACACAGGAGCAGTAACGTAGGAGAGGATAAACGCAGCAGGAGAGGAAACAGCCAGAATAATCAGGCATAGAATGGAGTGTCCTATGAGTTTAAATAGAGCAGCACCACCCATGATTGGCCACAGAGCAGGTGCAATCAATCACATTGTTACTCCATGCAGGAAAGACACAACTCAGCAAGGCAAGACTAAACAAGTTTCTCAGTGGCATAATGGGCAAGGCTACAGAACATGATCACAAGGTCAGGGGTTCATGTCCCGTTCAGTTCCTGACAGCTATATTACCTGTCCAGACCAGCAAGGAAGTGCACCATGCAACATCACACTGAGCCATGTGCCAATGTTGCCCAACCACAACCCACTTCCTGCCCTGGTCCACAGTATAACACAGCCCTACTAAAAACCCTGAGCAGAACAGTGCTACCTGTCTCGATCTGAGACTGTCACGAATGTATTTGCATTCGGCTAGGCATTCAAAAGTAACATAATTTGACATGTTTTCCTCATGGTTTGGTTGCTGTTTACCACACCCCTTCCCCTTAGCTGTTGTGGATGTGGTAATTATCTTTCCCCTATTTATCCCTTCCTCTCCCAGTATTCCTTGCGTTTTATACTTTCTGCTGACATTGTTGTGTGTGGTGTTGTTCTCAGTTGAGATCCGGTTGCTGCAATATCTGCATTAAGATAAGTGTCTTTTTCCCTATTGTGTTTATCCTACTTTTCCCTGTTGTGGTTTTGCCTTCTGGAGTTTCCTGTTTGTCCGTCCTTCTGGAGGAACGGGTTTACTCTTTCTCCTGTCACTAGCTACAGGGTTGTACAGGGTCAGTTTGTTATTAGGTTCCTGTGTATGAACTCTCCTACCACTAAGGCCTGTTCATACTGGTAGTCAGCCAGGGCCTAGTTTCAGGGATTCCTGCAGGAGGTGACCATTTCCCTTGTTTGGCCTTTTCCTTTCCCTCTTACTCTTGGTGTGGCTATACCCTCCACACCAGAGCGTGACAGAGACCTTGGCTGCCCAGAGTAACATCACACTGCACCGTGTACCGATGTTACCTGTCTGCAAACCAACACCTTCCTCAGTCCATATTATAGCACAGCTCTACCCAAAGTAGACACCAGAATGAACCACAAACAACTGCAACTCACAGCGGGGAATGCAAACTACAACAATCAGCAAAGCAAAACACATTTGTAAACAAGGACTGCCGCCATCAACATAAAAACATACAAACAGGTAACACAAACACAGGACATGCATAGGGAACAAACAATGTAACAAATAGCACAGGAGTGTCAAACATTCTCTAGCCTAGATTTGCCATTTTGACCCCTAAGCACCTGATGAGGCGTAAGCCGCTGAGTGGTAGCTCTTTTATGGCCAACCTGGGTAGGCCCCACTGTACAATTTGTTAGGGGGATTTTCCTACTGGACACATTGCAGTTACTTGCGCAAGGGCAAGTCCTTGCAATGTCCTTCGTTCCCACACCTAAAACACCTAATTTGGCCTCTTGTCCTTTGTGTTCTATACTTACCTATCCTGCAGTGTTTCGCTATATGACCTAAGCCAGCACATGCAAAACACCTGATGTTTGCCCTGCATCGCTTAGGTCTGTCCACACTGCAGTCGTGCTCCCTTCTCCTGAACTGTTCCATTCTCAGGGAGGCACTCTTTACAATATTTCTTTTACAAGAAATCATTGCATTCTTTTTTTATCATCTGGACAGGCTCAAATTTTTGTAGATTTGGCCTATTCCAGCTAACTCTTCCCCTTTTTTGCCCTGGACAGGGCAAAATTGTCGGAGATTCTGGCCCTGACTTTACAGAAAAAGAAAGGGCCAGCAACAACTTTGCAAAATTATTGATGGCGTGTTGCATACCGGTCATCAAGCGAGACGTAGCAGCAACCTTGTCATTCAATTTGGCTAGAGTCACGTCAGTAGAGGCAGCCCATTCCTTGAAGGCCTTGATCTCAGCACATGACAACTGAGTCAACTGAGCCTCAAGTTCCTCCGTTTACCTCTGCAGCTCTACCAACTGTGACTCTATTTTAGCCACCTGTGTATCTTGGTCAGCAGTAGACTGCACATTCACTGCCAGCTATGCCCTCAATGCCAAAACCTGCTGCAAATTACTGGCACCAGGGGCGTTGCTAGGGTAACAAAAGATCCGGGGCGCAAGCCCCAATGCATATGGCCCAATTCTCTAAGTTCTCCTTCGCACACCTCATTGTACTGTATTTGCTATACAGCAGCACTTACTTCTCACGTCCAGGGCCTCCCAGATGACGATGTAGATCTTCTCTGTCATCATCTTCTCCATTTGGTCCAGACAACTTCTCTCAGCCGGCACATATTAGCTTCCTCACTTTTGTTTCATCCACCAACCTGGAGTCCTCCTACTGCTCGCTGTGCTCCCCAATACCACCAAATACTGTCCTGAAGGAATATGAGTGCCCCCCATAGTGCTCCTCAAAGTCCCACCAATAGTAATTCCCTTCTAGAATGCCTTTCATTAATAATACTGCCCCCTACAGTGCCCCCAACAGTGATAACGCTCCCCAACAGTGCGTCCATCAGTAGAAGAGCCTCCAGTATTAATAATAGCCTTACAGAGCCACCAGTAGAAATAAGGCCCCCCTATTGTTCCCCCAGTGGTAATAAAGCTCTCTACAGACCCCTCAGTAGTAATAAGGCCCCCAATAGTGCACATAGTAAAAATAAGGCGGATTTAAAAGTCCATCCTATAGAGCTCCCAGTAGTAATAAGAACGCCTAATGTCCACTGAATTTAAAATGCCCCTGCAGTCCCCCCGTAGTGCCGCCAGTATTTATATTGCCTTCTACTGTTATAATGCTTCGCATGAAGTGCCCCCTGTATTTATATTCCTCCGTGTAGTGTCCTCAGAAATTATAATTCCTAAGCCCCTACACCATACAGTCCCATGTAAAAATATTATTTCCCTCCCTCTGCTGTCCCATGTAAATGACATCACACCATCTCTCTAGCCCCATCCAAAATACAGTCCCATGTAAATAATATCAACATGCCCTAGCCACCTCCAACATACAGTCCCATGTCAATAACATCCCTCCCTTCAGTCCCTCCAACACACAGTCCTATGTAAAAAACATGACCATGCCCTGGCCACCTCCAACGTTCATTCCCATTTAAATAACATCACCCCCTCCCACTCCAACATACAGTCTCATGTAAATAACACCCCTTCCTTCAGCCCTAATAACTACAACTCCCAGCATTGCTCTGCCTCTCACTTACCTCTCCTCATGCTGCAGAGGGCATCACAGCTTCTTCCCCAAGTTAACTTTACTGCTGAACGCCATCCACTCCTCCACTGGTCACATGACAGTGACATCATCAAAGGTCCTTCTCAACAACAGCCTATTGCACTGGTCACATGGACTGTGATGTCATCACAGGTCCTTGAGCTTTTCCAGTGCATTAGATTTAATTGTATTGCCGTCCTGAGGATGGCAATACAGTTATATCTAACAGGCAGGTAGGACATTCGGGGCCTGGAGGAAAACATCAGGGGCCTAGGCCCCGAATGTTTTAGCCTAGCAACGCCCCTGACTGGCACAGCACTGGCAATGAATGGTTGGAGGAAATGTCTCCGTTGACCGAGAAACCAGCGCAACATGCTCTGGCTTCCAAACGCTATCCTCAAATGTATGCACAAGTTTGGCTAGCATTTGAAGCAGTTTTGTTGCCTTGTTAAATACCATCCGTTTGTTAACACAAAGCTTGTCATAACTACACGCCTGTATTAACAAATCGGACGACAACATTTCTGTGGAATTGTATGAGGTGGGGAGGATGGGATTAAATGTGCTATGTTTACTGAGGTGTTGCAGTGTAGCGGTCATACTCACTCGTTCGGTGGCCATCTTGGAGTCGTCTGTTAATTACCGCAATGGCAGCACCCTCCCCAGCCTAGTTCTTGGCAATGGATATGGGGGGCAATGAAGGGGTTAAGGGGTTAATATTGTAGTTGTTGGTATAGTGGTTTATATCAGGGGTTAATATTGTAGTAATTGGTGGTTTAGTGGTTTAAGGGGTTAATATTATAGTTGGTGGTATAGTGGGTTTCAGGGGAATGAAGGGGTTAATATGGAACGTTGGTGGTATAGTGGATATTGCAGGGAATTCAGGGGGAATGAAAGGGTTAACTGTAGAGAATATGCATTGGTGGTTCAGGGGGGGAGATAAGGGGTTAATATTGCATTCGTGGTTCAGGGGTAATCAGCCATTCCAGGGGGTCTTGCTCGTTGTCCTTAGGGATGATTCTCTCTTGTAGGGGCCGCCCGGCTCAATCCTGATGAGCGCAGAGTGGCCGGACTATTTAAGGCCGCCACGCTTGCTCCCGAACGGCCCACACTGCCAGAGTGCGAGCATGCCGGCAGGCAAGTGCACCTGGGCCGGCCTGCGCACACTGGCGCTTGTTCCCAGGCGGCGGATTGCTTTGATCCTCCCGCCTGTGAATTGCCATGTATCTCCGGCGCTGTAATTACACAGGAGTCTGAGGGGGCCCAAAGACCCTTGTGGTGCATAAGAAGACACTAATATTATAGAAAGTCCATGCTGGTCAAGTTACACCTCTGGCTGGAGGAAAGGGGTTAGGTTGAGAATTTGGCATGGGAGGGGAGGGAGGCACCATTTCAATTTTTGCCTCAGGCAGCACGAAGGCTATGTGCTTCCCTGCCTCTGGCCACAAAGCACTGAGGGAAGGGGGCCCAAGCTAAACTCTTGCACCAGGGCCCATGAGCCTTTAGCTACGCCCCTACCTACACACCTTAAATATCGCACAGCTACTCCTCCACTTTTCTTTTGGCACCTTCAGGACTAGAAGAGAGGAAGTAAAACTGCAATAGCTCCTGCCACTGAGCTACGTGGGGGGCAGTATGTGAAACAGAACTTGGGGGTGATTCCTGTCACAGGGAGGGAAGAAGAAGAGTTTGAGTACAGGAGCTTTATGTCGGAGCCCTGAGTATTAAGTACAGTGTGTCTATGTAGGATGAGGGTGAGACTCTTACCTTCATCCTCAACAATATAATTTCAGCTGTATGTTGTTTGTTAGGAGTGGCCTATTATATGTAGGAGGGGCTTATAACAATGGACAGGGCCCAAATTTTTGTGCTGCGCACCCTGGATTTTTATACTTGGGAGGGGTCAAATTTTGTGCGGTCACATTTTTTTCTTCTCGGACTCCCCCTTAGACAAAATTCCTGGGTGCTCCCCTGCATCGGTCTAACCAACTATGAGTGTATGCTGCATAAGGTGGCAGACATTTTAAACAAAATATCATAGGAGTGATCTTGTAACCAATTCCTACCAGCAGCTATAGTATATAGGAAAGGATGTACTGGATTTTAGGTTTAATTTGTTATCACCATTTGGTCTCAACAAATCTTTAGAATACACTACCGATAAAAAATTTAAAAGGAAAAGAAAGGGAAAACTTTAAGGGATAATAAGAGTATAATTGACCTGACATATGTATGAACATACTATTTTAGTTATTATGAACATGTATTTGTTACATATTTTTATACTGATGTCTAGATGTCAGGCATAGTGTGGTTTGTAATATTTCAACACATGATGAGTATGTATTTTTTAAAGTTTTTATAGCTATACATTTTATAGCTATACATTTTATACTATTTGTTATTATTTACTATTTATTATATGTATATAAGATCTTTATACACACTAATGATTTTCAGTTGTATTTATCTAATATCTGTCATTGGAAACATGTATATAGCAGGGCTATGGAGTCGTGGAGTCAGAGTCGGTGTCCATTTTGGTGGAGTCGGAGTTGTTATAAAATGGTCCGACTCCAAAAATATATAATTAATTGGTACAGTTAGTTCAATGCAGTATGTGATGAATATATTTTCATAAGAATTTGGGAAAATGATGAAATGTCCTATAAATGTCTGTTCTATTCCTGAACTAAGGATCTAGGCTTTCAGTTGAGATGACTGTGTGCTGCCCTTTATGTAGATGCTCAGAAGTGAAGCTCCTCTACTACAGATCAGAGGAAAAAGACACTGGGAAGGAATGGCTGCACTCAACTCAGATCTGCTAGAGAAAACTGGATTAAAGGGAGTCTTTCACCTGTTTTTCACCTATATAACTAATAGCAGTGCCCCACAGAAGATTGCATAGAAATTCCAGACATACCTGTGTGCACAGTGTGTCTATATTTCATGTTCAGAAAAAGCACTTTTATTCTGCTGGAAAACAGCTCCCAAGTGCCCAGCTGAAAGTGAAACTAAAAACAGCTTTGTCTCCTGACTCGATTTCTAACAGCTATATCTTCTGATATACTGGATATAATGCTGTGATGTTGGTATCATTTGAAAGCTTGGAATGCTTTCAAAGAAGGTCTGCTACTGTCTGCTACCAATTCCAAGACATGAGCACCTAAAGCAGCCCTCCCCTCAGTCTAGTTTGCTTTGAGCACTTGGAGCAGCAGAGCTGGGCACTTCGGAGCTGTTTACCTGCAGAATAAAAGTGCTTTTCCTGGACATGTAATACAGACACAAAGTGCACATAGGTATGTCTGGGATGTGTATGCAATCTTCTGTGGGGCAGTGCTCTTAGTTATATTGGTGAAAAACAGGTGAAAGACTCCCTTTAAAGGGGTTTTCTCACTAGTTACAAAGATTAGCTTACAACATAAAGGGACAGTTAAAAGAACACATTTTCTAAATGCAGTGGTCAGGAGATTTTACTTTAGTCATGAACTATAAACAGTTCAGCAGGTCTCTCACTGCACACAGGTTTCTGTGGTAACCTGCAGACCAGAAAGACTGTTATCTGATTGGCTGAGAGCAGTGAAGAATGATGGGACTGAGCTCTGAGTGATTACCTGCAGTAAGCAAAAGGTACAAGTGTTGTCAGGACTGAGAAGCATGGCTTTACCTGTAAGGGCTCGTTCACATCACCGTTAGGGATTCCGTTCTAGAAAATAACGGAATCCATATGACGGAAATCAAAACAGACACCTTTAAGAGGCATTCTGTTTTGATCCGTCATAATAGAAGACTATGGGAAAGCATAACGGGTCCGTCTTGTTTCCGTTATGCTGGACGGAAACCAAAGTTCTGTCGACAGGACTTTGGTTTCCGTCCAGCTTACGGAAACCAGACGGATCCGTTATGCTTTCCCATGGGCTCCTATTACGATGGAGCAAAATGGAATGCCTCTTAAAGGTGTCCGTTTCGATTTCCGTCCTATGGATTACGTTATTTTCGGCGCAGCGTCAGGTCATAGTGCGAGCCGGCAGGGAAGAGAGAAGAGCGCGGAGCGTGGGACCGGACGGCAGCGGCAGCGCAGAACAGGTACGGTAAGTATGGTCTTTATAAGTGGCTGGGTGGGCTGATCTGAGGTCTGATAGGGGCACAAGACGCTAATCTGAGGTCTGATGGGGGCACATTCTGCTGATGTGAGGTCTGATGGGGGCACATTCTGCTGATGTGAGGTCTTATGGGGGCACATTCTGCTGATGTGGAGGTCTGATGGGGGCACATTCTGCTGATGTGAGGTCTGATGGGGCACATTCTGCTGATGTGAGGTCTGATGGGGGCACATTCTGCTGATGTGAGGTCTTATGGGGGCACATTCTGCTGATTTGAGGTATGATGGGGGCACATTCTGCTGATCTGAGGTCTGATGGGGGCATGATATGAGGTCTGATGGGGGCACATTCTGCTGATGTGAGGTCTGATGGGGGCACATTCTGATTTGGTTGGGGCACATTTCTGCTGATTTTAGTATGATGGGGCACATTCTGCTGATTTTAGGTATGATGGGGGCACATTCTGCTGATTTGAGGTATGATGGGGGCACATTCTGCTGATTTGAGGGTATGATGGGGGCACATTCTGCTGATTTGAGGTATGATGGGGGCACATTCTGCTGATTTGAGGTATGATGGGGGCACATTCTGCTGATCTGAGTCTGATGGGGGGCAATTCTGCTGATCTGAGGTTGTGGGGGCACATTCGCTGATCTGAGGTCTGATGGGGGCACACTCTGCTGATCTGAGGTCTGATGGGGGCACAGTGAGATGGTATGGGGGCACAGGGGGCTGATATGGGGGTCTGATGTGATGTCCTTAAATTTATGGGCAGTCTGATAAGAGGATCTGATGAAAAATATTTTTTTCTTATTTTCCTACACTAAAACCTAGGTGCGTCTTATGGGCCGGTGCGTCTTATAGGGCGAAAAATACGGTATATATTTGTATACATATATACTTTTTATGGTGAGATATATAGATATACAATTATTTGTATTTTTGTGTGTTTGACTATAACAAATATCTGTTTTAGGACTGTGATATTACCACACAAACTGAAAAAGGGTAGACGAAATAGTTAACTATGAAGGATTGTATAACTGTAAATCCCCTTTCAGGTTCCATTCCATCAAGGAATGTACCTTATTCTAGACTCTGGTACCTAGGTGTGTGTGTGTGATGTTTCTTTCCTTCGTTCTGCGTACCACAAGTGGAAAGCATCCTGGAGGTTTCCAGGTTGAGTTCCAGGGTAGAAAGCACCTCTGTTAAGTAAGGCTCTCGTCATCAAATCATTATGCCCTGTCCATTCTATGGACTTTGGTACTGGAGAACATCCAGAGGTCCCGCTGGGGTTGTTTGAGTGTGCACATTTACCATTTGTTCTGTGCCGCTTCTGGGAAAAGACATCTATGTGATACCCTGGGTCCCCCAGTGGTGCAGTGCTCGTTTTACATCCCAGGATAGTCGTGTATATAAATGTAAGGATGTACACGTCTGCTGTGTTTCAGTTTTCCCTTCACGAAGAAGGGGAAGTTATGGCTCCCAGAAATACACTGAGTTCCTAATAAAATTGTCCACATAATAGAAGTCCAGCTTTTCCATCTATTGGACGGTTGAGTGATTCCATCTGAATGTGACCTTTGCATGTGAGGTGAGGGAAGCAGGTCTGAGTTTGCTTTGCTTCTTCCCCCGTAAGTACATTGAGTAGTACACCTTTGGCATTTGTATATAAGGAGTACTGGGCTGAGCACCGATTTACAAAGAAATACTTTGTTCTCTTTTTCTACTGTATTGATACCATTTTTTCATTCCATTTCCTGAACACATTTTAATTCGGTGTTCAATTTATGTTTCCAAGTGGTGATATTTGGGATAGTTGTCTTCCCCAACCATTTTTTCTATGAAAATAATTCCTCTTTGTCTTAACATAATCCATTGTAAAATTAATCTCTCCTGTCTTGCAAAATCACCTTGGTTTGTGGAGCTCCTATTTTGATTGGTCATCTCAGTTTGTATTCCCCCCTTTTCAATTTTCTGTGTATTCCATTAGTACACCATGTTATTTTCATAGTCTAATATTACCTTCAAATATTTTTTTTTACACTTTTTTGCTTTTACTTCAGTTTTTTTTTATTATCTATAGTCTTCAAAATTCTTAAATGGTTCCACATTTTTAATTTAAATTATTCCACTGTTTCATTTAAGAGTTTCAGCTTCTTTTTTCTGATACTAATTTTAAATTGCATAGCTTTAAATGCACACTCCTCACATGCCAATGGCCCTGGTTGTTATTTTCTCCATTTAAGGGAAATTTGATCTCAAACCCTCTGGTATCATATTTTCACTCACATATTTCTCAGACGACGCCACATCCAAAAGCAGCATCACCTCCTTAAAGGGATTTTCTGAAACTTTAAAACTGATGACCTATCCTCTGGTTAGGTCATTGGTATCTGATCAGTGGGAGTACAACACCCGGGACCCCCGCCAATTAGCAGTTTGAGATGGTACCGGCACTCGCAGTAGCATCAAGGCCTTCTCTCAGCTTTTCTTAGGTCAGTAACAACACGTTCATTGGTCATGTGACCTAGGCGCAGCTCAGCCCCATAAAAGTGAATGAGACTGAGCATGATACCAAGCACATCCGCTATACAATGTATGGTGCTGTGCTTAGTGAGCAGAGAGAAGGCCATGGCACTCACAGGAGTGCCTTCTCAAACAGCTGATTGGCAGTGGTCCTAGGTGTCAGACCTCTACCGATCAGATACTGATGACCTATCCATCAGTCTTGGAAAATCCTTTTAACCAATAAATTCTACAATTGTTTAAATATAGTTTTCAAAATGTCCAATGCTTTCTGAGAGATTTTCAACATTTGATAAGGTTGAATTCTTCTTAAGTTTTGCTGTAGAATAAAACAAAAATACCTTTTAAACTTTATAGGAGTAATTTACTAACAGAAAAAAGCAGGGGTGTAGCTAAAAGCTCATGGGCCCTGATGCAAGAGTTCAGCTTGGGCCCCCCTTCCCTCAGTGCTTTGTGGCCAGGGGCAGGAAAGCACATAGCCTTTGTGCTGCCTGAGGAAAAAATTGAAAGCCCCCCCCCCCCTTCCCATGCTAAATTCTCAACCTAACCCCTTCCCTCCAGCCAGAGGTGTAACTTGACCAGCATGGACTTTCTATAATACCGGTGTCTTCTTATGCAGCACAAGGGTCTTTGGGGGCCCTCAGGCTCCTGGGCCCGGTAGCGACTGCTACCTCTGCACCCAATATAGCTACACCCTTGTAAATAAGTCTATATTAGGTGTATTTCTGGCACAAATTGCAAAAGTATGTGTGGTGTGGGTGGGGAAAGGGGACAGGCTGGCAGGCTCAACTCAACATTTTCTACACCTCTTTTAGGCATAGAAAATGGTCTAAATCTACTGTATGCCAGCAAGGGTGCTGGCGTAGATTTAAAAGTGGTGGATCCGCCAAAGTTATGTAGAAGCTGGAGCCTAAAATGCTGGTCTTAATAAAAGACTCCCTATGTCATTTACATTATATGCAATATTGTCTTCTATCTTTAGTGCCCTGTGGTTATTGGTGTTTTTCCTGTGGAACTAGAGGTCAAAGCATAATGTGGGACAGATAAGCTTAGCATAAATCACGTTGGATTTAAAGTGGTGGTCCAAATTATTTTTATTGATGACCTATCAACCAGCTGATCGCGGGGGTGTCGGCACCAATAATAATATACCAATGATAATAGCAACTCATGTCGCATAAAAATAACCCCCATACAGCTCCAAAGAGAGAAAAATAAAAAATGTATGGGTCTGAGAAAATGGCTGTACTAGTATCACACAGGCACCTGTAAACCAATCCATCAAAATCTGCGCAGCAAAATCAAAAAGGTCTTTCCCTTCTGAACCCTGCAGCATACCCAAATAGAAGTTTATTTCCATGTTTTTATTTCAGTTCCAGTAGAACCTACAAAAGGATTAACTAACCAAAAAAACTGTGGTATGCGTATATAAAAATAAGAAGGGTTAACTGCCTGAAAGAATACGTTAAAATAAACTTTATTAATGATACCAATAAAATGAGTTGCAAACCACAATGCAAGTCTACTTCAGGCTGGGCATAGGGAACAAGGGGCATTTTTGAGAAAAAATTTATATGTTCCTATAACCCCTATCTCACAAAAACATTGCTGCTAACCTAGCAACAACCGATGGTTGGTCAAATCGCTCTTAGTCCGGTACTGCGCTCCTCCAAACCACCATAATAAAGGATAGGGCAGGTTACCAAAAAAAGGACAACTATATATGCCAGTACTAGAAATCTAGGTGCATCACTATCGTGTCTGGTGAGCCTTGGACATTGCTCATTTGTACAGACTTTCTACATAAGACAGTGCAGGCTATTATAAGTTAGATAGTGCACCTTTAGCAATAGGCAAAGATAGAGATACGGTCCCACAATATAGTAACCTCACATTTGCAGAGTGTGCTACTCTACTGATTCTGATTCATCGCTCTGCTCAACGCGTTTCTACTCTGGGATCAAACCCCTTTTTCCTCAGGAGCAGTTAGAGCATCAAATTGATTGCTTTAATTCATGCTCTAACTTCTCTTGAGGAAACACGGGTTTGATCCCAGCATCTACTGGGCACAGCATATTGGGCACTGAAATGGTGTAAAAATTGCAATTTTCACTTTTGTTTGTATGATCTGCTATGAATTAATTTTTGCATAACACCTGTGGGGTCAAAATGCTCACTATACCCATTAGTAAATACTGTGAGAGGTGTGGTCCCATACACCAGTTTACAAGTATCTGGGGGGAAGCATTTTCTCCTGTTACCCCTTGTGAAAATAAAAATTTGGTCCTAAAGCAACATTTTATTGTAAAAATTTAAAATGAAATTTTTCATTTTTACGTCCAAATCTTTCTAAATTCTAATAAAACGCCTGTTGGGCCTAAGTAGTCATTAGACCACTTGAAAAATCTTCTAAACCATCTAAAACTCCTTAGCTTTTCTTCAAAACTTCAAGAAGAGTTATGTGATTCATGGAGGGCTTTGTATGAGTGTGACCGTGATTCTACTCAAATCCTCACAAATCTCATCCTAGAATAGATTTAATATTCATAGATAAATGATTGCTCACAAAATGACCTCCTGTGATATAAGGATGGATCACGCCCCAGGTACAGCCACTATAACAGAATGGATAAGTGCCCTTCATTTTTCCCCTTGGAAAGTTATTATATATATTATATATTAATAATTGCGATATTTAATTGCTCCGTACACAGAACAAACAACATAGGTAATGAAAGATTTTTTGTTTTGTTTTTAATGACACCCTACAAATATGTGCTTTAGATATCAGCTTTTCCAGATACAGCAACATAACTCTGAATAAATTATGAGGAAAATGAGAGCCAGATTATAGTGGCAGGGTAATGAATCCAATAAAATGCTAGCATTAAAAATTTAAATCTACAACATCCCAGCAAATAATTCCTTTCTTATAAGACCAAAACAAAATTAAACTTACTTATGCAAAATATATTTCTAATACATTTGTGGATTATTACCCTTACATTTGGGTAAAATTCTGATTATCTGCTCTTATTCTGTATATATAGACACTGCACAGTACCACTTCTCTTGTCCTGTATAGTAACATAGTAACAGTTTATAAGGCCAAAAAAAGACATCTGCCCATCCAGTTCGGCCTGTTTTCCTACAAGTTGATCCAGAGGAAGGCAAAAAAAACCCCTGTGAGGTAGAAGCCAATTTTCCCCACTTTAGGGAAAAAAATTCCTTCCCGACTCCAATCAGGCAATCAGAATAACTCCCTGGATCAACGACCCCTCTCTAGTAACTATAACCTGTAATATTATTACCCTCCAGAAATACATCCAGGCCCTTCTTGAACTCTTTTAGTGAACTTACCATCACCCCCTCCTCAGGCAGAGATTTCCACAGTCTTACTACACTTACCGTAAAGAATCCTCTTCTATGTTTGTGTACAAACCTTCTTTCCTCCAGACGCAGAGGATGTCCCCTCGTCACAGTCACAGTCCTGGGGATAAATAGGGAGAGATCTCTGTACTGGCCCCTGATATATTTATACATAGTTATTAGATCTCCCCTCAGTCGTCTTTTTTCTAAAGTGAATAACCCTAATTTTGATAATCTTTCTGGGTACTGTAGTCCACCCATTCCAGTTATTACTTTAGTTGCCCTCCTCTGAACCCTCTCCAGCTCTGCTATGTCTGCCTTGTTCACAGGAGCCCAGAACTGTACACAGTCTTCCATCTGCGGTCTGACTAGTGATTTGTAAAGTGGCAGGACTATGTTCTCATCACGAGCATCTATGCCTCTTTTGATGCAACCCATTATCTTATTGGCCTTGGCAGCAGCTGTCTGACACTGGTTTCTGCAGCTTAGTTTGCTGTTTACGAAAATTCCTAGGTCCTTTTCCATGTCAGAGTTACCCAATGTTTTACCATTCAGTATGTACTGGTGACTTGCATTATTCCTTCCCATGCATAACCTTACAATTGTCAGTGTTAAACCTCATCTGCCACTTCTCTGCCCAAGCCTCCAGTCTATCCAGATCCATCTGTAGCAGTGTACTGTCCTCTTGTGTGTTAATTACTTTACACAGTTTAGTGTCATCTGCAAAAATTGATATTTTACTGTGCAAGCCTTCTACAAGATCATTAATAAATCTATTGAAGAGAATAGGGCCCAATACTGACCCCTGTGGTACCCCACTAGTTACAGTGACCCAATCTGAATATGTGCCATTAATAACCACCCTCTGTTTTCTATCACTGAGCCAGTTACTTAGCCACATACAGACATTTTCTCCCAGGCCAAGCATTCTCATTTTATATACTAGCCTTTTATCTGGTACCGTGTCAAATGCTTTGGAGAAGTCCAGATATACGACATCCATTGATTCGCCGCAGTCAAGTCTAGAACTTACCTCCTCATAGAAACTGATTAAATTAGTTTGACATGACCGATCCCTCATGAAGCCATGCTGATATGGAGTTATTTGCTTATTTTCATTGAGGTACTCCAAGATAGCATCTCTTAGAATACCCTCAAACAGTTTACCCACGACAGATGTTAAACTTACCGGCCTATAGTTCCCGGGCTCTGTTTTTGGACCCTTTTTGAATATTGGCACCACATTTGCTATGCGCCAATCCTGTGGAACACTCCCTGTCAGTATAGAGTCCTTAAATATCAGAAATAAGGGTCTGGCGATGACATTACTTAATTCTCTTAGGATACGGGGGTGTATGCCATCTGGTCCTGGCGATTTGTCTATTTTAATCTTTTTAAGACGCAGCTCTACTTCTTCCTGGGTCAGACAGGGCACTTTTAATGGGGAATTTACTTTTATATTCTGCATTTCATCTGACAGTTTATTTTCCTAAGTGAATACAGTGGAGAAAAAGATATTTAGTAGCTTTGCTTTCTCCTCATCGCTCTCTGCAACTCCCCCCTCATTACTCTGTAAGGGGCCGACACCTTCAGGTTTATACTTTTTACAATTTATATAATTAAAGAACATTTTAGGGTTAGTTTTACTCTCTTTGGCGATTAATCTCTCGGTCTCTAGTTTGGCTGTTTTTATTTGTCTTTTACATGTTCTATTTTTTTCCTTATAGTTTTTCAATGCTTCCTCGCTCCCTTCCTGTTTTAGTGATTTAAATGCTTTCTGTTTGTCATTTATTGCTTTCTTTACAGTTCTATTTATCCACATAGGTTTTTTCTTGTTCCTTAAGCTTTTATTCCCATAAGGTATGTACCTCTCACAATTAGATATTAGGATGCTTTTAAAAATATCCCATTTTGTGGCTTTATTTTTATTTTTGAGGACTTGTCCCAGTTAGATAGGTCTATGGCCTCTCTTAGTTGGCTAAATTTAGTTTTTTTGAAGTTTGGTATTTTTGTTCCTCCCTGAAGAAACACTCTTTTAAATGACAGTTGGAAGGTTATTATTTTATGGTCACTATTTCCCAGGTGTCCCCCAACCTGCGCATCTGTTGATCTGTCAGGTCTATTGGTTAATACTAAGTCCAGTATGGACGTCCCTCTAGTCGGGTCCTGAACCAGATGGGAAATTGTCTTTAGTTATTGCCAAGAACCTGTTTCCTTTATACGATATACAGGTTTCAGTTTCCCAGTCCATATCTGGGTAGTTGAAATCCCCCATAATAACAACCTCATTATGTTTTGCCGCCTCGTCTATTTAATTTAGAAGTAGATTTTCTGTGGACTGGTATATTAGGTGGTTTATAATAAACCCCTATTAGTATTTTATTATTGTTTTTAGCTCCATTTATTTCAACCCACAGTGACTCCACATGTTCATGTCCCTCACTTATATCTTTCCGGATTGTGGGCTTTAGACAGGACTTTACATAAAGGCAGAACCCTCCCCCTCTACGGTTTTGGCGATCCTTTCTAAACAGACTATAACCCTGTACGTTAACTGCCCAGTCATAGGCATCATCCAGCCACTGGATGTAATCCTCAGAATCTGCTCTTATTCTGTTTATATGGACACTGCACAGTACCAAATCTCTTGTCCTGTATACTGGGTATAATTCTCAGTATCTGCTCTTATTCTGTATATATGGACACTGCACAGTACCACTTCGCTTCTCCTGTATACTGGGTGTAATTCTCAGTATCTGCTCTTATTCTGTATATATGGACACTGCACAGTACCACTTTTCTTGTCCTGTATACTGGGTGTAATTCTCAGTATCTGCTCTTATTCTCTATATATGGACACTGCACAGTACCACTTCTCTTGTCCTATATACTGGATGTAATCCTTAGTATCTGCTCTTATTCTGTATATATGGACACCGCACAGTACCACTTCTCCAGTCCTGTATACTGGATGTAATTCTCAGTGTCTGCTCTTATTCTTTATATATGGACACTGCTCAGAACCACTTATCTTGTCCTGTGTACTGGGTGCAATTCTCAGTATCTGCTTGTATTCTGTATATATGAACACTGCAGACTACCACTTCTCTTATCCTGTATTTTGTGTGTAATTCTCAGATCTAATCTTATTATGAACTTATGGACACTGCACAGTACCACGTCTCCTGTCCTGTAAACTGGGTGTAATTCTCAGTATCTGCTCTTATTCTGTATATTTGGACACTGCACAGTACCACTTTTCTTGTCCTGCATACTGGGTGTAATTCTTAGTATCTGCTCTTATTCTGTATATATGGACACTGCACAGTACCACTTTTTTGTCCTGTATACTGGGTGTAATTCTCAGTATCTGCTCTTATTCTTTACATATGGACACTGCACAGTACCACTTCTCCTGTCCTGTATACTGGGTGTAATTCACAGTGTCTGCTCATATTCTGAATATATGGACACGGCACAGTACCACTTCTCTTCTCCTATATACTGGGTGTAATTCTCAGTATCTGCTTGTATTCTGTATATATGGACACTGCACAGTACCACTTTTCTTGTCCTGTATACTGGGTGTAAGGCTCCATTCACACGTCCTGTTTTTCTTTCCTGATTCGATCCTGATTTTTTCAGGACCCATTGAAATGAATGGATCCAGATCAGGATCAGATCAGGAAAGAAAAACAGGACGTGTGAATGGAGCCTAATTCTCAGTATCTGCTCTTTTCCTGTATACTGGGTGTAATGCTCAGTATATGCTCTTATTATGTATATATGGACACTGCACAGTACCACTTCTCCTGTCCTGTATATGGGTGTAATTCTCTGTATCTGTTCTTATTTTGTATATATGGACACTGCACAGTACGACATCTCTTGTTCTGTATACTGGGTGTAATTCTAAGTATCTGCTCTTATCCTGTATACTGGGTGTAATTCTCTGTGTCTGCTCTTAGGCCTCATGCACACGAACGTCTGCCGGCCGTGCCTGTGCTGCGGGCCGGCCGGCTACGGTGTGCTTCCGTGGTGTTTCTGGCCGTGCCTCCACACCGCAAAACAGTAGCGCAAGCACTACTTTTTTGCGGTGCGGAACCTCGGATGCGGATCCCGGACCCCATTCAAGAGAATGGGTCTGCGATCCGCATGCGGTGGCCTCACGGTCAGTGCCCGTGCATTGCGGCCCGCAGTTTGCGGCCCGCAGCACGGGCACGGCCGGCACACGTTCGTGTGCATGAGGCCTTATTCTGTATATATGGACACTGCACAGTACCACTTCTCCTGTCCTGTAACTGGGTGTAATTCTCAGTATCTGCTTTTATTCTGCATATATGGACACTGCACAGTGCTACTTCTCTTCTCCTATATACTAGGTGTAAATCTCAGGATCTGCTTGTATCCTGTATATATGGACACTGTATAGTACCACTTCTCCTGTCCTGTACAGTGTGTGCAATTCTCATTATATGCTCTTATTATGTATATATGGACACTGCACAGTACCAGGGCCGTATTAGCAACTAGGCACCGGGGGCACGGTGCCTAGGGCGGCAGGTTGCGGGGGGCGGCACCCGGCTGGAGTATATAACAATTTAAAAAAATTAAAAAAAAACAAAAAAAAAAAAACATCCTGGATCTTATAATATATACATCTTATAAAGGGAATACTAGCGAGCACTTCCATAATGAAGTGCTCACTAGCCTGCAGGAGGAGGGGGAGCGCTGTACAGTACTTACCCCTCCTCCTGCTTGCTCTTCCTGAGGCCAGCGCTGCTGTGTTCTGACTGCCTGCAGCATCAGGACGTACAGAGCGCCCTCTGACCTGACGCTGCAGGAGGTCAGGTGACTTCAGCGCGGGCCCCTGGAAGAGGAGAGAGCGGGGACACAGCCAGGACCGGAGGTAAGTTTTTTTTTTTTTTTTTCTTGTCTGATCTGAGGTCTGAAGTGGGGGCCAAAAAAGGGATCTTAAAAGGTGGGGACAGAATGGGGGGGGGATCTGAAAAGGTGGGGGATAGAATGGGGGGGGGATCTGAAAGGTGGGGACAGAATGGGGGGGGATCTGAAAAGGTGGGGACAGAATGGGGGGGTCTGAATGGTAGGAACAGAATGGGGGGGGGGTCTGAAATGGTGGGACAGAATGGGGGATCTGAATGATGGGACAGAATGGGGGGGGATCTGAAATGGTGGGACAGAATGGGGGGGTCTGAAATGGTGGGACAGAAATGGGGACCAGAAAAGGGGGCGCTAAAATGGGGGCCAGAAAAGGGGTTCTGACATGGCCCCAGAAGGAGAGTTCTATATGGGGCCACAAGAGTATGATATGGGGCCAGAAGGGGGGGGGTATGATTGGGGGGATCTAATTAGGGGTCTGAAGGAGGTCTGATTAGGGGCCTGAAGGGTCTGACTGGGGGTATAGAGGAGTCTGATTGAGGTCTGGAGGTCTGATTGGGGGTCTGGAGGCCTAATGAGGGTCTGATAGGGGTCTGGAGGTCTAATGGGGGTCTGATAGGGGGTCTGGGGGGGTCTAATGAGGATCTGATAGGGGTCTGGGGGTCTAATGAGGGGCTGATTGGGGATTTGGAGGTCTAATGAGGGTCAGATATGGGAGTTTGGAGGTCTAATGGGGGTCTGTAGATGGGGGGTCTCATCTGGGGTTTGATATGGGGATCTGATCTGAAAGGTAAGGGGGGTACTGTTTTTCTGTGTGTGGTGCCAGTAATTTTCAGGGGGGCTGTTCTGTAGTATAGTATGGAGGGTGGGCAGGGTGAAGGATGTGGAGAAGGTGAGAGGATGATGGAAAAGTAGGAAGTAAGATGTCTGTTTGTTGAAACTCTTCAGAGACGAGGCACAGCTGAAAGAAGTCACCATGGCGGTCTGGTCTGACAGAAGAAGAGGAAAGAAAACGTCATCAGAGAAGAGAGGTCACTGGATATAAGAGGTACATATGTGGCGCTGTATGACCCTGTAATGCTCTGTAGCGCTGTATGAAATGTTTTCCAAGTCTGTCTTTGAAGGGGTTGTCTTTTTTTTTTTTTGTACGAGCGCTGCTTTCTCTGCTCTGTTTACTGCTCTTCACTGCAAATTCTATGGCAAGCAGGTGAACAGAGCAGAGAAAGCAAGCTCTCATATCAGCTCTGCTCTCTCTTCAAACAGCTGATCGTCAGGGTGCCGGAGGACCCCAGCCGATCTGATATTGATGACCTATCGTGAGGATAGGTCATTAGTAGTAAAAAGAGGACAACCCCTTTAAACAGTAGGACTGGAGGGAAGGGATTAGGTTGAGAATTTGGCATGGGGGGGCGTTTCAATATTTGCCTTGGGCATCAGAAAAGCTAGGTGCACCAGCAGCAGGTGGGGGGGGGTACAGACTGAGGGTAGTTGAGTGTATGGGATAGGTGGGGTAGTTGGGCGGGGTTAATTGGCTTGGCAGAGGACCATTTTCAGTATCCAGGGGGGTTGGGGGGGAGGATAGGTCACTGTAATAAGTCCAGGAGGAGGCTACTATGGGCTATATGCTACTGGGGGTACTATGGGGGTGAACGAGAGCTACTATGAGGTGGGGGTGAGAAGAGGCTACTATGGGGTGAGGCTACTATGTACTATGCTACTTGGGGGAGGAGGCTACTATGGGGATGGGGGTGAGGAGAGGCTACTATGCTACTATTTGGGGGCGTGGGGAATGGGTCACGTTGGGGGGGGGGGCGTCATCACAGAGAGTGCCTAGGTCAGCATGAACCCTAAATAGCCTGCACAGTTCCACTTCTCTTGTCCTGTATACTGGATGTAATCCTCAGTATCTGCTCTTTTCTGTATATATGGACACTGCACAGTGCCACTTCTCCTGTCCTGCATACTGGATGTAATTCTGAGTGTCTGCTCTTATTCTGTATATATGGACACTGCACAGTACCACTTATCTTGTCCTGTATACTGGATGTAATCCTCAGTATCTGCTTGCATTCTGTATATGGACACTGCATAGTACCACTTCTCTTATCCTGTATACTGGGTACTTCTCAGTATTCTGCTCTTATTCTGAATATATGGACCACTGCACAACCACTTCTCTGTCCTGTATGCTGGGAATAATTTCCGTATCTGCTCTTATCCTGTATATACTTGGTGTAATTCTCAGTACTGGATGTATCCTCAGTATCTGCTTGCATTCTGTATATATGGACATTGCCACAGTACCACATCTCTTGTCCTGTATACTAGGTGTAATTCTCAATATCTGCTCTAATTCTGTATATATAGACACTGCACAGTACCACTTCTCCTGTCTGTATACTGGAGTAATTCTCATTGTCTGCTTTTATTCTGTATATATGCGACACTGCACAGTACCATTTCTCTTCTCCTGTATACGGGATGTCATCCTTAGTGTTCTGCTCTTATTCTGTATATATGGACACCACACAGTACTACTTCTCTTCTGTATACTGGGTGTAATTCTCAGTATCTACTCTTATTCTGTATATATGGACACTGCACAGTACCACTTTTCTTGTCCTGTATACTGGGTCTAAATCTCAGTATCTGCTCTTATTCTGTTTATATGGAAACTGCACAGTACCGCATCTCTTGTCCTGTTTGTTGGGAATAATTCTCAGTATCTGTCTTATCCTGTATACTGGGTGTAATTCTCAGTATCTGCTCTTATTCTGTATATATGGACACTGCACAGTACCAGTTCTCTTGTCCTGTATACTGGGTGTAATTTCTCAGTATCTGCTCTTATTCTGTATATATGGACACTGCACAGTACCACTTCTCTAGTCCTGTATGATGGGGTAAGTCTCAATGTCTGCTCTTATTCGGAATATATGGACACTGCACGGTACCATTTCTCTTCTCCCGTATACTGTGTGGAATTCTCAGTAACTGCTCTTATTCTGTATATATGGACACGTACAGTACTGCTTCTCTTCTCCTGTTATACTGGGTGTAATTATTATCAGCTCTTATTCCTGTATATATGGACCTGCACAGTGCCTCTTCTCTTGCCCTGTATACTGGGTATAATTCTCAGTTGTCTGCTCTTATTCTGTATATATGGACACTGCACAGTACCACTTCTCTTGTCCTGTATGATGGGGTAAGTCTCAATATCTGCTTCTTGTCCAGAAATATATGGACACTGCACAGGTACCATTTCCTTTCTCCCGTATACTGGGTGTAATTCTCAGTATCTGCTTGTATTGTTAATATATGAACACTGCACAGTACCACTCCTGTCCTGTATACTGGGTGTAATTCTCAGTATCTTCTCCTATTTTGTATATATGGACACTGCACAGTACCCACTTTTCTTGTCCTGTATACGGGTGTAATTCTCAGTATCTGCTACTATTCTGTATATATGGACACTGCACAGTAACCACTTCTCCTGTCCTGTATACTGGGAGTAATTCTCATTGTCTGCTTTTATTCTGTAT
>ONZH01003415.1:0-15929 GCA_900303285.1 Rhinella marina
AGAGTGCTGCTACCTTTTTTTTGTAATATATATAATATATATATATATATACTGATTATTATATATCATATACTTGTGTGCCTTTGATATTCTTTCCAGAACAGTGTAAAGTCTATTAGGACATAGTAGTAGGTTCCTGTGCAGGATTCATCCACCATCAGGGTGTTTTCCTGCTGCTAGGGGTTATTAGGGTCTCATAGGGCAAGTTCCCCCCCCCCCCCACAACCATTATCTTTTTTGGTGGCTTTCATTATTCTCATTCTGTGTTATATTGGGCTCTCCTTTTTTTGTTGTATACTTTTGGTCTCACTTTAACCATTTTATCTGGAATCATTAACATTTTATATACATAGCCTACGCACATGGAGAAATAATTTCTTAGAAGCATGGTTTGCAGTTATCATGGTGTCAGATTATTCAATGATTGGTCTGTTTGTTGTTTCCATTGAAAGTTCAGTCACTTTTGGACAAAGCAGCAGAAAGAATCCCAGCAGACCCCATTATCAGACAATGGAGTCTGTGAGATCCATTTGGATCCACTATAGACAAATCTGGAATTATGTTTTGCTTCTGTTCATACTCACCGTTCTCTGTGGGTCTGGTGAGGTTCTCCTGCCATTGCTTTTTTGCAGTCAACAGCATTGACATGCTTGGAGTATGTGGTCTCTGCATCCAACCACTGTCTTCACCTGTAGAGCGCTGAGGACAGTGATTGACTGTAGTGGTGATGTGTTCATCCAGGCATGTTGTTGCTGCAGTTTGTAAACAAAAAGAGTCAGGAGATCCAGACCAGAGTCACAGAGAATGGTGATGGAGAAAACGGTGAGTATAACATTTTTATTATTTTGTTTTGTTTGAAGCCATTTTAGGGCTTATCCGAAGTTTTTATTTATCTCAGAGAACCCCCTTAATAAGCATATAATGGCAGCAATATGAACAAGAAACAATAATTTATAAAGACTTGTGTATGCAGTAACTAGTTTATTAACCAATACTTGCTAAAGCTATACAAGCCAATGTCTAAACGTAAAAAGTTGAGAAGTTGACATATTTTCAGATAAACATTCCTGAGTTATCACAAGGAGTACATTGAAGTCTGATACAGATTTTGGTCTAGATGACGCTCCATAGGAGGCATAGCTTGTTGGCTTCCAGCTGCTTGTGACTTCTCAGTATGTCTTTTTTCTTTTGCTTCAAAAAAAATCATAATTATTTTTATCTTTCTCATTTTTTCTGACCCCAGCTACTACAACGTTACCTAACCTTAAGCTGGCAGGGGTGCAGGCAAATTCCATCATTTAGACAGATACAATACACAAGTACAGATTTTCTTGCAGAACTTGCTATCAAATCCCCAGTAGGTCACTTTTCCAGTGTACTATTTTTAACCATTACCTGTATTAGGCACTTCTAAACCATTTTCTGCATTGTTCCAAAATGTATTCCCATTTAAGCACCAGGCAGTCTTTTTCATATGACACATTTGAGTAGTGGATGAATAGCTATATTGAATAGCTATATGGGCAAAGTATGAGTCATTCTCTCTTAATGTTAGGTTATTATAAATAAAAAGGTTGGTGTCAAATTCTTACAAGAACATTTACTTTTAGCACAGTTGAGAATGTTTATTCATTCAATTTTTTTTCCTGGTTAAAATATTATTTTATATATTTACATTTTCTGGGTATTTTATATCAAGAGTTTTCTTTTTCATGCTATTATTAGTTGACCATCTCTGCATTTGCTGTTCACTATACTAATAAAACTTTTATGTCAATTGATGATCATAATGTTGAATATTATTATTATTGTTAAGGTTACAATGACTTTAGATTGCAGATTTCAGATTTCCAACTTGCAAGGGTCTTTCCTGGGCCATTATAACTGGAAACAACATTCAGTATACAATAATATAGTATCAATCTTCTATGCATGCAATTGACTTGAAGATCCATCCAGCGTGCACATTTTATTAATGAATAAGTGCATTGCATTGGACAATTACTAGTACTATGGTCTCATGTTAAGGATTTTTGAATGAATATTGTATTAAGTGCTCAATTGAATTATTGCAGTTGCTATAAAATGTACAGCCTCCACTAGAGAGTGTGTACTGCATATTCTCATATTGAGTTCAATGTTTAACATGCTGTTAGCTCTTAAAGGGAACCTGCAGCTTAATCTGCTAGCAGGATAAAGAGCAGAAGGAGCTGAGCAGATCAATATATATAGTTTTATAGGAAAAGATTCGGTATAACTTGTATTTTATACATTTAAATTACTGCTCATTCGGGGCTATGAAGTCAAGGAGGCGGTCCTATCAGTGATTGACAGCCTTCCTTCTGTATACAGAGATAGCTATTAATCATTAATAGGACACTATAGGAAAATGTGCTGGTCTCTCTGGTGGTTGAGACCGCGGGTGTGTGCATAGACTGACTCTTTTTCCTATATAGTGTGCAAGCATAGCCATAGCTGATGAATTACAGGGTGTCATAACTAGTGATGAACGAATCAAAGTCTTCAAAGTTGATTTAAACTGAAATCTTGCTTGAAGATCTCGGCACAAAATCCCTTTAGCTGTGGCATATGATCTCATCACACCGGGTGGCCAGATGACGCCATCTCCAGCCGTGTGAGATTTTGTGCCAGACCTTCAAGCAAGATGTAGGCGGCTGGCCCATCACGAGCAAATGAATCAGGTATTTTTTTTTTGGACTTCCATCCAAATTTCAGGATAAATTTGATTTACCATTAAGCTGAATTTTTTTGTGCTTCGCTGTAGCGAATAAATTTTAACTGAAATAGTATTAAAAATAAATAAATAATACTTACCTGAGCCATTTGCTCACAAGCTGGTCTCTGCCATCTTGCTTGAAGATCTTAGCCGAAATCCCTTAAAAACCTTTGGGAAAAATTTTGATTCATTGCCATATTCTGACACCTACATAACTTTTTAATATTTCTATCTACGGTGTGCTTTCATGGAGTTTCTGGCTGTGAATCCGCACCGCAAAAAAGTAGTGCATGCATGCGGTGCGGACCATCAGATGCAGATCGTGGACCCCATTCAAATGAATAGGTCCGCAATCCGAATGCGGCGGCCCCACTGTCAGTGCCCGTGAATTGTGGACCACAAATTACCGTCCACAGCACAGGCACTGAGCGCACACGTTTGTGTGCATGAGCCCTAAGACACATTTTTTTCCCAAAAAGTGGGGGAAAAATGTCCCTGCGACTTATGGGGCGAATACTAATTGGTGCTCCACTTATCTGTGCAGTTGCTGCGCACAGTGTGAGGCCCTCTGTGACCTCACGCTGTGTGCGCCGGTTCATAGCACAGCCGACAGCCGAGTAGGAGAGGTAAGTGGTTTATTTATTTTATATGCTTTGTGGCTGGGGGCTGACATAAGAGGCATGGGGCTAATAAGAGACATATTGGGGCTGATATAAGAGGCATACTGGCTGACATGAGAGGCATGTGGGTTAATAAGAGACACATTGAGGATGACATAAGAGGCATACTGGCTGACATGAGAGGCATGGGGGCTAATATTACAGGCATGGGTGCTAATAAGAGACACATTGGGGCTGATATTAGAGGCATGGGGGCTGATATTAGAAGCATGGGGCTGATATGAGAGGTAAAAGGGGTTGATATGAGAGGTAATAGGGGCTGATGAGAGGCATGGGGCTCTTATCTGAGATCTGATTGGGGGTCATTCACATTGGGGTCTGATCTGAGGTCTGATTGGAGGTCTGATCTGAGGTCTTATTGGGGTCTTATTAACATCGGGGGTCAAATTTGTGGAGGGGATTTTATTTTTTCAAATTTATTCCATTGGAAAGCTTTTTTTCAATGAAAAAGGTGTTTTTTATAAATAAAATTTTATATTTTTTTAACCATTTATTAGTCCTACAAGGGAACTTTGACTTGTGATCCTTTGATCGCATTCATAATACACTGTACATAATACAGTGTATTATGCTGTCAGTAGGATACTGAGAGGCACCATCAGGCTGCACCTCTGGCACAGACTAATAGGGCATATGACAAGACAGACCTGGGATGCTTCAATGGAGCTTCAGCTGCTATGTACAGACATCGGCACTCGGGATTTTCATTTGTGGCAGTGCCAATGCCTAACAGAGGGAGCCCCCTCCCTCTGAAACCATTTAGATGTCTAGTTGCTATTGACCACAGCTTCTAAGGAGTTAAATGATTGGGACTGGTGCTTCTGAAGATCTTGGCAATTAGAGTAGATGCCCAGCCCATGACTAATGTAAAAAATGAAAATCAGACATCATATAGTACATGACAACATCTTTCTAATAGAGCTAGAAACAGCCCTGTAAGTCACATGGATCCAGAGATCTCCTCATTCATTGCTCTGCTATTATTTATATCAAGCTGACAGCTCAGGGGAATGTTTTTGCTACTGCAGCTAAGAGCGTGTGTCTCAGCTCTCCCTATCACAGCTCAGGAGGCAGGTGAAGGATGAAACTGAGCATGTGCGGCTTTCTTAGGGAGCAGGTCAAAGAAAGAAAAAAACAAACTGCAGGTGGCGCTGTACAGAGAAACTTTATTGAATAACTCAGTGGCTATGCTAAATGTTAAAATACATGCAATTACACAAGTATTTAGGTCTAGGTGCTGGTTTTAAAACTGTAGAATATTTTTCGTGGGACAACCCTTTTAATGACCATAGTAAAAAGGCGTATTAGCAGTCATCAAAGGATTAAAAAAGACCCTACTGTATTTAAAGCTGAGAAATGCATAACATTTCTAAGCAAAACACAAATTTATTTACACAAATTATAGCTATTTATTGCATTCATTATGATTAACCATTTCAAGATCATGTAAATTTTACCAATATTTCCTAACTTTCAAAGAGTCAGAACTTTTTTGTGTGTTGACATATCATTTTTACAAGACAAGTTGCACTTTTTAATGGCACAATTTAATTTTCCCATAACTATACACTGTAATGCTTCTGCATTACAGTGAAAGTTGATTTAACTGGAATTCTAGTATACCCTACAAGAAATAGAGAATAATAGAAGTCTTAATAGGGCAGGCCCGGGTGCCTTCATATGACATGAGAACTCCTTGTAATCATCAGTGAGGGACAATCAAGAGAAAGAGGGAGCCACCCACCTCTCTCTACTTGCTGAAATGTTCTAGTCACTATTGACCATCTGAGTTAAGTATCTGAGTTGTATCTCCAACTCTAGCCATACCAGGCTAGTATCAGCTATAACATTCCTTGCACACTTGTGACGTATGTACCATATTTTTCACTTTATAAGGCGCACTTTTTTCCCCCCAAAAGTGGGGGGGAAATGGCTGTGCATCTTATAAGTGAATACTAGTGAGCGCTTCCATTATGGATAGTATGTATTAGGTGTCGGGAGCTGGGAGCAAAGCGCCACAAAGGGTTGTGATAATCACCCTCCCCGGTCTCCCTTCCTGGGGCTTCACTGTCCTGGCCGTGTACAGCGTCAGGACGTAGTGCAGTACTATGACCCTACACTGCATGCAGTCAGGTGACAGAGCAGTGCAGGCTGGGAAGACAGGGGAGCGGGACTTCTGCTGGAGGTGGAGAGGATAGGTAAGAGGAGTTTTTTATTTTAATCTGAGGTCTGATGGGGGTCTTAGTGGGCTGATCTAAGGTCTGATGGGGGTTGGAGAAGGCTGATCTGAGGTCTGATGAGGGTCTGATTGGGCTGATCGGAGGTCTGATGGGGGTCTGACAATGTTGGCTGATCTGAGGTCTGATAGGGGTTTGAGTGGGCTGATCTGAGGTCTGATGGGGGTCTGAGTGGGCTGATCTGAGGTGTGATGGAGGTCTGACAATGTTGGCTGATCTGAGGTGTGATGGGGTCTGACAATGTGGGCTGATCTGAGGTGTGATGGGGTCTGATAATGTGGGCTGATCGGAGGTCTGATGGGGGTCTGACAATGTGGGCTGATTTGAGGTCTGATGAGGGTTTGAGTGGGCTGATCTGAGGTCTGATGGGGGTCTGAGTGGGCTAATCTTAGGTCTGATGGGGTCTGGCAATGTGGGGTGATCTGAGGTCTGATGGGGGTCTGACAATGTGGGCTAATCAGAGGTCTGATGGGGGTCTGACAATGTGGGCTGATCTGAAGTCTGATGGGGGTCTGACATAGAGGACTGATCTGAAGTCTGATGACGTCTGACAAGGAGGGCTGATCTGAAGTCTGATGGGGGTCTGACATAGAGGGCTGATGTGATGTCCTGATAAGGGGGCCTGATCTGATGTCCTGATTTGTACAGTGCCTTGCGAAAGTATTCGGCCCCCTGGAACTTTTCAACCTTTTGCCACATTTCAGGCTTCAAACAAAAAGATATAACATTTTCAATTTTTGGTGAAGAATAAACAACAAGTGGGTCACAATTGTGAAGTGGAACAAAATTTAGTGGATCATTTAAAGTTTTTTTGTAATAATAAAACTGAAAAGTGGGGCGTGCAAAATTATTTGGCCCATTTACTTTCAGTTCAGAAAACTCACTCCAGAAGTTCATTGAGGATCTCTGAATGATCCAATGTTGTCCTAAATGACTGATGTAGATAAATAGAATCCCCCTGTGTGTAATCAAGTCTCCGTATAAATGCACCTGCTCTGTGATAGTCTCAGGGTTCTGTTTAAAGCACAGAGAGCATCATGAAGACTAAGGAACATACCAGGCAGGTCCGTGATACTGTTGTGGAGAAGTTTAAAGCCGGATTTGGATACCAAAAGATTTCCCAAGCTTTAAACATCCCAAGGAGCACTGTGCAAGCGATCATATTGAAATGGAAGGAGTATCAGACCACTGCAAATCTACCAAGACCCGGCCGTCCCTCCAAACTTTTATCTCAAACAAGGAGAAGACTGATCAGAGATGCAGCCAAGAGGCCCATGATCACTCTGGATGAACTGCAGAGATCTACAGCTGAGGTGGGAGAGTCTGTCCATAGGACAACAATCAGTCAAACACTTTCCAAATCTGGCCTTTATGGAAGAGTGGCAAGAAGAAAGCCATTTCTCAAAGATATCCATAAAAAGTCTTGTTTACAGTTTGCCACAAGCCACCTGGGAGACACACCAAACATGTGGAAGAAGGTGCTCTGGTCAGATGAAACCAAAATCAAACTTTTTGGAAACAATGCAAAACTATATGTTTAGCGTAAAAGCAACAGAGCTCATCACCCTGAACACACCATCCCCACTGTCAAACATGGTGGTGGCAGCATCATGGTTTGGGCCTGCTTTTCATCAGCAGGGACAGGGAAGATGGTTAAAATTTATGGGAAGATGGATGGAGCCAAATACAGGACCATTCTGGATGAAAACCTGTTGGAGTCTGCAAAAGACCTGAGACTAGGATGGAGATTTATCTTCCAACAAAACAATGATCCCAAACATAATGCAAAATCTACAATTGAATGGTTCAGAAATGAACGTATCCAGATCTTAGAATGGCCAAGTCAAAGTCCAGACCTGAATCCAATTGAGAATATGTGGAAAGAGCTGAAAACTGCTGTTCACAAACTCTCTCCATCCAACCTCAAAGAGCTCAAGCTGTTTTGCAAGGAAGAATGGGCAAGAATTTCAGTCTCTAGTTTAGTTTTTAAAACATTTTATTGGTTTACAGCAAAAGTAAAAGGTGCATAAAGCAATACACAATAAGTTGTCAATCATTACACTCATCTCTGAGTTTAGGAATACAGACGGTACAGTAATTAAGATGACATAGCATGTGAAATATCTTTGCTGAATATGGTCAAAGGTGTAAACCTACAATAAGCCATGTAATAATACAATGTAGCGTCTGACATAGTAGGAAGATCAATGTAATAAAACAAGGAGAGGAAGGGGACAGGGAAAGGAAATAAGAAGGGAGCAAGGAAAAGAAGGGAAAACTGGGGAGGATGGTGTAGGAAAAAGAGTATTCATAAGTGATCCGCATGCTGTCTCTAGATAAGGACAGGGTCAAAGTGTGTGCCTATATTTTTTCCAAGGTCCCCAAACCAAGTCAAATCTAGAGGAAATCTTGGAATCCCAGTGGGCTATCTGTTCAAGTCTATAAATTTGATCACATTTATTTAACCAATGGGTAATAGATGGGGCCTCAGAGGACTTCCAGTGTGCGCCTACTAGTATTCTTGCTGCTGCTAAAAGATGGTGATAAAGTTGTACCTAGGGGGGGCGGAGCTTCGCGGCTGAGCCGAATGCACGCGTTTGCTTGAGCTCTGCCGCTTGCCACTTATCCCAGGCTATTTCACAGCTTTATAACCCAGAGAAAATGGGCAAAACGGGGAGAGACAAGTCGAGGGAACATGGAGCTGCTCAAAGATCGACTTCCACTCAAGGAGAGATCGAGCGATACATGAGAAAACAAGCGGGGACTCCCGCGACACAGTCTGCCAAGATGGCGCCCGTAAGAAGACTAGAAGCCTCAGAAGCGGGAGCGGAGGGCTCGGAGCTAGACGGAGATAGCGATGCGGAGGAGTCTCAAGCCGGAGACGATCAGGTTATTTCCAAATCTTTTCTTAAGTCCCTACTTACCTCCTCTCTTGAACCTCTCATGAAAGAAATGAAAGATCTTAGACAGGACTTACGCCACATACACAGCAGAATGGAGGCCCTCGAGTCCTCCCAGACGGCGGTCCTTGATTTTAACTCAGCAGTCTCATCCAAACTAGACAACAGCCAAGCACACATAAACTTCTTGTACTCACTTGTAGAGGACCAAGAAAACAGGAGTCGCCGTAATAATCTGCACCTGAAAGGTTTGCCGGAATCCGTACCCCCGGAAGCTATAATGTCCACCCTTCATAATCTCTTCAGCGCCATGCTAGGCCCTGAGCCTGGAGACATCTCCATGGACAGAGCCCATAGAGCTCTCCGTCCCACTCCGAAACCTCATGAAGCCCCGAGGGACGTAATATGTAGACTGACAAACTACCAAACAAAAGAGAAACTTTTGATGGCCTCTAGAAAGACACCTAAAATAGAGTACGAAGGTGCTATTATATCAATATATCAAGATCTTTCCCCCATGACTCTAAAGAAGCGCAACTGTCTGCGCCCTTTATTGGAAATTCTCAGACGCAGAAATGTCACATATAGATGGCTACACCCCTTCGGGCTACTCGCCAATACCCCTGGGCGAAAACTTGTCATTCGCTCATATACGGATCTCCTTCAAGCCTACAAGATCCTAGATATAGAGGACTTAGATATTCCAGACTGGTGCCAAGCGCAAAACATCGCAGATTTACCAACCTTACCCCAGTTTGTGCCTTGGACCCCGGTGAGCTCTGCGAGGACGCAGAGAGGAAGAAATACCCCTTCCAGGATGACTCCGAAGAGGCTCCATATCCAAGATCCTTTGCAAATGGACGTTGATGGATGAAACCTTCAGGACTTTACATGAAGTTCGAATATCCTCTTATATATCACTGCATAATACGCTGTGACTTTTATTTAGTTGCTTTTCTATCTCCTTCTCTTCTTTTCCATGCTATTAGACATCTGTCTTACTTTCTTTCTTTTGCTTCTATTACTAATTTTTTGGACCAACAGCTAACTGAAAACTAACTTGATATCTCTCTGCATATCCTCCTACACACTGGAGGTATCTCTTGGCATCAGTTCCGCTTTTTGGATCCAATATCTCTGATACACACTCTTTTTACTCCCCTCAAATACTTAAGGATGAGGTTTCTGGCTACCCAAATGGAAGGTCCTCTCCCCACATGGATACAGTGCCTACCTCATTGTTCTTGCTATGCATGCAAAATTACAATGTTCTCACCACCCCACATTCTGGATGTGAGTTTTTGTATTGTTGAATCCTCTTCTTTCTCCCACCCTTTCCTTTTTTCCTTCCCTGTCCCCTCGGACCTCCCTCCCCCCCTCCCCCTGTCTTATAGGTCTGGACGAAACAGATTTGCTGTGTTATCTGTAGATAACCATTTACCTTTGTTTTCCTACTCAGTTCTCAAGCAGCTATGTGTAATTGGAGTCAATGGCTGAAACAACTATTTGCTCCTTTAACGTTAAGGGAATGAACGCACCGGAAAAGAGGAGCCAAATTTGTCGCTTTCTACATAAGGAAAAGGTAGGAGTGGCCCTCTTACAGGAAACCCACTTTAGAGACAAACATATCCCACGCCTACAGCATTTACAGTACTCACAATGGTATCATAGTACATCCTCATCCTCAGCTTCTAGAGGAGTTAGTATTACTTTTCATAAGAATATCTCTTTTTCTGTGCGTTCTTCCCTGACCGACACGGATGGGAGATACATATTTCTGAAGGGTATGATTGGAAATCAGATTTACACCTTTGGTAATGTGTATGCCCCTAACACAAATCAAATGTCGTGGCTTTGTGACGTATTAGATAAGTTTAGATCTTTTGCCGAGGGTTGCATTATATTAGGTGGAGACTTCAATGTTTCTATGAACCCAACACTAGATACATCCTCTTCTGCAACTTCCCATTCTTCCAAAGCGTTACATACAATACAAACCAGAATAGCTGAATTTGCCCTAGCCGATGTATGGAGAACCTTTAACCCCCAAACCAAAGACTATACGTTTTACTCTCATCTCCATAACAGCTACCACAGAATAGACTATATCTTTACTCCCCCGTCTCAATTACATCTATGCCGCCGATCTAAAATTGGGAATATAATCCTATCGGATCATGCACCGATTTTCATAGACCTCAGCTTAATGGGGCTCCCTAAAACAGAATTCACATGGCGTTTAAATTGCACTCTCCTCGACAAACAATGTCATAAAGATAAGACCAGAGCCGCTCTGGAAGACTACTTTTCTATGAATGCTTCCCCTAACATATCAGATGGTATATTGTGGGAAGCACATAAACCTGTGATTAGAGGACACTTTATAGGGTTAAGTGCTTATCTGAATAAAACAAGACAAAAGACTATTACTGACTTAAGGCCCTTTTACACGGGCCGATGTGTCTCTCTGCCCGAGCGCCGATCAGCGATATCGGCGCTCTGGCAGGGAGCTTTTACACGGCCCGATGAATCGAGTGCCGGGCCGCACGAGTGATCGCTGTATCACTCGTGCGGCCCGGAAGCTCCATACTGTCAGGCGCACATCGCCTGTTTACACAGGCCGATGTGCGCCCGACAGATTGGATCTTTTGTAGAAACCAAAAGATCCAATCAGCCGACGAACGAGCGTTTTGCTCGTTCGTTGGCTGATTAGGGCCACTTTTACACGGGCCGATTATCGGCACTAGCGTTCCTAGGAACGATTTTTCGGCGATAATCGGCCCGTGTAAAAGGACCTTTACATCATAAGATTCACATTCTAGAACAAGCCCACAAAAAATCACAATCTCAAACCCTCTGGGAACAACTTCTGTCGGCTAGAAATGATCTTAAGAATATATTAAATACGTATACTGCAAAGATATTTATGTCTACACAACATAAATATTATGCTCACGGAGATAAGGCTACCAAACTCCTCTTATCTCAGATTAAGAAGAGAAAGGCCAAATCCTTTATTTCTCACATCAAATCCAAGGAGAATGTCACCCTAAGAGCAACAGATCTTATAGCCAAAAGGTTCACAGATTTTTATAACGACCTTTACAATCTCAAGACCCCCACACCCCCAGATACCCAAATCCTTAGAGAAACTACATTGATAACTGGCTTTCCTCCCTCAAGCTCCCTAAGCTGTCATCAGATCAAGCACAGTCTCTATCCGCTCCTTTCACATTAAGGGAACTTGAATCAGCCCTTAAAAGCTCCCCTTTAAATAAAGCCCCAGGTCCGGATGGGCTGCCAATAATTTATTATAAAACTTTTAGCTCAATACTTCTCCCCCCTCTGTTAAAAGTCTGTAACTCAACTCTGACAGGCACAGCCCTACCTGATCAAATGTTGATGGCATATATTTCTATAATACCTAAGGAAGGAAAGGACGGCGCACTCTGCGCCAGCTACCGTCCTATCTCTCTGTTAAACAACGACCTGAAACTCTTTGCCAAAATGATCGCAACAAGACTGAAACCTTTCCTCCCCCACTTAGTTAACCCTGAGCAAGTGGGTTTTATACCCGGTAGGGAAGGCAAAATGAATACTATGAGACTGTTACACATAATTCAACATGCTAAATTCTCTTCATCACCATTGGTGCTCCTCAGCACTGACGCAGAAAAAGCGTTTGACAGAGTAGATTGGCTGTTCATGACGAGAACTTTAACACACCTGGGCATTCCATCCCCCCTTATCTCTGCCATAATGTCTCTTTATAATAAACCCAAAGCCCGAATTTGGGTTAATGGGATTCTTTCCCCCACGTTTGAAATTAGCAACGGCACTAGACAAGGCTGCCCCCTCTCTCCCATCTTATTTATATTAACAATTGAAACGCTACTCCAAAATATCAGAGAGAATAGTAAAATTAGAGGGATACAAATCGGGCAAACAGAACACAAATTAGCTGCTTTCGCAGATGATGTACTTTTGTTTATCTCCAATCCTTCGGAAGCCCTCCCTGAAATCATGTCTGTTTTTGACCATTATGGCAAACTGTCCAACTTCAAAATTAACTTCTCTAAATCACACATATTAAATATTTCTCTGCCGAAACACGTAGGACTGACATTGCAGAGGAATTTCCCTTTCTCTTGGCCCTCCTCTTCCATCAAGTTTTTGGGAGTAAACATTACCTCAGAGATATCTTCTCTATACAAAGCCAATTTTCAGGGCTTGCCTTCAGATATTTTATCCCTCCTCCACTCTTGGGACATACCTTTTGTCTCCTGGTTTGGTAGGCGTGCCTTAATTAAGACAATTGTCTTACCCAAGGTTCTGTACTATATGCAGGTACTGCCTATCAAGCTACCAGAGACATTTTTTGCCAAACTAAATTCCTCACTATCCTCCTTCCTATGGCGCAAAAATAGACCTCGGTTAGCACACAAATACTTAATTCAACACTCTGTTAAAGGAGGTCTGGGCATTCCTGATTTCAAAACCTACTACAAGGCGATACATGGGACAAGGTGCCTGGACCTTATGAGAGCCTCTGCTGACCGGCTAGATGTTCAAGCTGAGCTGGCCATGTCGGATATTCCCATCAGGTCTTTGCTTTTATCTCTCAAACATCTGCCATCGCACAACACTAACATACAAAATGTAATCACCAAGACGACGCTTACACTGTGGAGAGCTGGAGGTATTAAAAATGTATTACTCCCTCATCCCCTAGAACTTATGCAGATTAAAGATGTTTTGTTGGATTCTCCCTCAGCTTTTAGGGACACTGTCCCCACCTCAGCAAAATCTCAATCTATACCCATCCTGGATATATGGGATTACAACGAAACCTCCCTAGATACCCCATCCTTTGACCCACCCGAAACTGACAGATCTCTCCAGTTTCCACATTCAACATGTAGCAAATTACCTGAAAAAGGCCAACATCCCACCACAAGGCCAACATAATAAAACTAAGTTTGAGACATATGTTCTTCAAACACGCGAACCAAACAAGAAAATCTCCACTATTTACTCTCTCCTATTACCTTCGCTGCATAAACACGATCTCTGGTTCATAACTAAATGGGAAAGGGATTGTGGGACCACATTTACCCCTGAAGAGGTTAAAACCTTATTAGCCCAGACTAGTAGGATCTCCAGATGTGTCAAGTTACAAGAGAATTATTATAAAATATTAACGAGGTGGCATTACACCCCTGTACACTTGAACCGAATTTTCCCACATACTACAGATACCTGCTGGAGGTGTAACTTAGAAAAAGGTTCATTCTTACATATTTGGTGGCAATGTCCAGTCATTGCAGTCTTCTGGGAGACGATTTTGAAAGACCTATCCAAGATATGCAACATTACGTTACCTATCTCCCCCAAACTGTCCCTTTTGAGCCTTTTTACTGGAATGAAATTGCCGAGAGACACAAAATTGCTCCTACATCCTCTTCTGGCTTCGGCTAGAATACTGATTGCACATCACTGGAAATCCGACACATCACCAAGCATATCTCAATGGCAAGCTAGGGTCGACCAAATATTTCGCTTTGAGCAGTTAACAGCCTGGGAGAGACACAATATGACTTACTTTCTTAAGATTTGGGCCCCTTGGTCACTATATAGAGGATACGCAAACACCCTCGTAAATGCTTCTGTTTCCTAATCCAATCCTATGTTACACTTAAGAATCCATGATATATAGCGAACTCAGATTTAGGGGAAATACAAAAAGTAGGGAAATACAAAAAGTACTTAGTCCAGTACCTTTGCCTATGTAATATATACCACCTTTATGTTTCCCTCCCCTGTTCCCTTCCCCCCTCCCCACCCCTCCAGTTTTCTATGCCTCTGTTACTTACTAGGTTTTATATGTTCCATACCTGTTTTGGTTATTTATGTGCCTTTAGGAGTCACAAGTGATGATATGCTACACTTTCATATTGGCTATCTGGAGAGCTGCATGACACCTCAGAGCACATTAGGGACTCTATGGACCTCTCCACTTCCATTGAAATATGACTCCTTTATATGTTTTCCACAATTGTACAAACAGACGTTTGCTTCTTGCCATCCTTTTTCTGCAGACGCCCCTTGGGCATTTGGTCAATTGTCTATACTTTTGGCTGTAATTTGTAATAAAATAAAAATTGTTGTTTAAAAAAAAAAATAAATAAATAAAGTTGTACCTCATACCTAGAACCCGACCCAACAGTCAAAATCCCCAGAAGGCAGAATTTCGGCGTCAGAGGAATCTGTCTACCATGTAGTTTAGCAAGGATGGCACAGACCTCAGCCCAAAAGGGGACAATCAGCTGGCAATTCCACCAAATGTGTAGAAAGGAGCCCTCCTGTTGTTGACATCTCCAACATATAGGAGAAGTAGACGGGTACATCTTATGTAATCTTATGGGAGTTTAATACCATCTGGTCAGTATTTTAGAATAATTTTCTTGGAGTCTGACACACCTGGATACCTTAGGGGTTTGTGCTTGTATTAGTAACCTCTCTTGATGTAAACGACAGCTCCAAATCTGTTTCTCAGGCTTTAATATAGGTAGGCTTTTGAGTGGGATCCACCGTTAAAATGGAGGTATATAGTTTGGAGATTTTCTGTTTTGGGTTTTTAGTGCCTAGAACCATTCGCTCAAAGGACGTAGGGCCTTTAGCTGATAGGGCATTCATCTTTTTAACCACATTCAATAGGTGTGCTTTCTGCATACAGTTAAAGTTGTTGATGAGTGAGGAGTCATTTTCTAGGATTAAATCCACCTGAGTGTCATCAAGTAGGTCTCCTATACTTATGTCACAGAGTTTGCATGGTTCTGTAAGGGAGGATCTAAATTCTAAGGGTGAATCGCACATTATGTCTCGAACTAGGGAGATAAGGGAGAAGTAAGCAATTTATCTCACAAAGCTGTGTCCCATACAGCCAATGTGTTGTGAGACAAGGGATTAGTGATGGTTTTATATAGAGCAGATTTGTGTAATGTACTGAGGGTCAATGCACGTAATGGGACAGTAGACATAGCCTGCTCTACGTCAATGTCTAGCCTATCCATTGAAGGCCTTAGCCATTCCAAAACTTTTAGCCCCTGTATTGCTTTATAATATACACTCACCGGCCACTTTATTAGGTACACCTGTCCAACTGCTCGTTAACACTTAATTTCTAATCAGCCAATCACATGGCGGCAACTCAGTGCATTTAGGCATGTAGATGTCACGAGTGGTCTTGCGTCTGGAATCAGAAGTTTTGCGCGGCTTTCTAAGTGACAGGTTTGACAGGCTATTCCCTGTGGTTTGGGTGCTGTTCACCACACCCCTTTCCCTCAGCTGTTGCGCTGGCAATTAAGCTGTCTCC
>ONZH01003417.1:0-105346 GCA_900303285.1 Rhinella marina
CTACAGCTTGATCCAGAAAACTCTCTGTGCGACATTTGTCTGGGTCGCAGTCTAAATAGCCACCGTTAACAGGGTGTCAGTCAGTTCTACGATAGTTTCTGCACGTCACGTTCCCAAAACAACAAAATTTAAAAAAAATATAAAAAACAAAATATAAAAAAAAATTAGTTTTTCAGTTGTTTTAGCTCAGTGATACAAATCCATTTTACTCAGCTGCGTGTAACCTTTCTGTGTGTCACAGTTCAGCACACTTGCTCCAATCCGTATAATCTGTCCAGGTGACACTTTCTGTATGTCACTTAATTCTACCAGACTGAACAAGTTTGTGGGTTTCAGTACACCAGGCCCGTTTAATTTTTTTTTTATATCATACACTTATATACAAAAAATGTTGAACCCCAGGGCTAAGGGTCGAGGACGTGGGCGTGGGCATTCAATTACTGCAGGGGGCAGAAGCCGTGGTCCTGGGCAGGGTGAGACAGTACCTGCTGATGAGGGAGCTGTGGAACACGGCAGAGCTACACTCCCTAGCTTCATGTCTCAACTTACAGGGACACGTGGTAGAGGACTGTTGAAACCACAACAGTGCGAACAGCTGATCTCATGGATTGCGGACAATGCTTCAAGTAATTTGTCCACCAGTCAGTCTTCCACGCAGTCCACCCACGTTACCCAAGGGAGCACTCCTATGGCTCCTCCACCTCAACCTCCTTCCCCCCAGTCTGCCCCCTCCCAGGAAAATTTGGAATGCGATCCGGCATACTCTCAGGAACTGTTTTCTGGACCCTTCCCAGAGTCACAAACCAATTCTCAGGTTGCTGCTGACCTCGTTCCCGATGCCCAAGTTTTCCAACTGTCGCAGTCTGTGGGTGATGATGATGACAATGTTGACTTAGTGGAAGAAGTTTGTAAAGAAGTGTCAGACGATGAGGAGACACGGTTGTCAGACAGTGGTGAAGTTGTTGTTAGGGGAGGAATTCCGAGGGGGGAGCAGACTGAGGAATCGGAGGATGACGAGGTGACTGACCCAAGCTGGGTTGATATGCCGAGTGAAGACAGTGCTTCTGAGGCGGAGGCGAGTGCTGCACCAGAACAGGTTATAAGAGGCAGTGGTGTGGCCAGAGGGAGAAGCAGGGCCAGAGCTGGTGCATCAGCAGCAACTGTTTCACGTAGTGAAGCTCCCGTGGCGAGGCCTAGATGTTCGCAAGTCTGGAGGTTCTTTAAAGAAATTGAGGATGACCGACGGACTGTGGTGTGCAACCTGTGCCACGCCAGGATCAGCAGGGGTGCCACCACTACTAGCCTAACCACCACCAGCATGCGCAGGCATATGAGTGCTAAACACCCCACTCAATGGAACCAAGGCCGTTCACCACCTCCTGTGGGTCACACCACTGCTCCTTCCCCTGTGTCACTCGCTGCCTCTGCTAGTCAACCCCCTGCATCACTCGCTGCCTCTGCTAGTCAACCCCCTGCCCAGGACCCTGGCACGAGCGCCTCCTGCCGGAAAACCACACCTTCGCCTCCACGATCCTCCACAGTGTCCACCAACGTGTCCCAGCGCAGCGTTCAGCTGTCTTTACAGCAGACGCTGGAGCGCAAGAGGAAATACAGTTCCACCCACCCACATGCCCAAGCCCTCAACGTCCACATCTCCAAATTGCTTAGCCTGGAGATGCTGCCCTATAGGCTGGTAGAGACCGAGGCCTTTCGAAATCTCATGGCGGTGGCTGCCCCTCGGCATTCGGTCCCCAGCCGCCACTATTTTTCCCGATGTGCCGTCCCAGCCCTACACCAGCACGTGTCACAGAACATCATCCGTGCCCTGACCAACGCTGTTTCTGAGAAGGTCCACCTAACCACGGACACGTGGACAAGTGCTGCCGGGCAGGGACACTATATCTCACTGACGGCACATTGGGTTAACTTGGTGGAGTCTGGGACCGAGAATGACCCTGGGGCCGCTCATGTACTGCCCACACCGAGGATTGCGGGGCCTACCTCGGTCACGGTCTCTCAGACGTACTATGCCTCCTCCGACCCCTCCTCCTCCTCCGCCGAATTACCATCCGTGGGCACGGCGCCTTCAGTCGGTAGCTCTAGGCGCAGCAGCAGTGCCGTGGGTAAGCGCCAGCAGGCGGTGCTCAAACTGCTGAGCTTAGGTGACAAAAGGCACACCGCCCAAGAGCTGTTACAGGGCATCATGGCACAGACCGATGTGTGGCTGGCACCGCTGAACCTCAAGCCAGGCATGGTTGTGTGTGACAACGGGCGTAACCTGGTGGCGGCTCTGCAACTCGGCAGACTGACACATGTGCCATGCCTGGCCCGTGTGTTCAATCTAATACACAATCTAATCCTCTCTCCTTCTGTACCAGTCTGTAACTTGTTTGTCCTAGAGCAATTGTCTAGACTATGTATGTAAACCCCTTTAACATGTACAGCGCTGTGGAATGAATGGCGCTTTAATAATAAATAATAATAATAATAATAATAGTTCAGCGGTTCCTCAAGACATACCCCAATCTGTCTGATTTGCTCACCAAGGTGCGCCGCATCTGTGCGCATTTACGCAAGTCGAGCACAGATGCTGCCACTCTCAGGGCAGCGCAGCGCCACCTACAACTGCCCGCTCACCGACTGTTGTGCGACGTGCCCACGAGATGGAATTCCACATTAAACATGTTATCCAGAGTTTACCAGCAGCACAGAGCGATTGTAGACTGCCAGATGTCATCTTCCACCAGAACTGGTAGTCAGGTCTCTCAGATTCCTCAAGTCTACAATGAGGAGTGGACGTGGATGTCTGATATCTGCCAGGTGTTGAGCAACTTTGAGGAGTCAACACAGATGGTCAGCGACGATGCCGCCATTATCAGCCTCACCATCCCGCTGCTTTGCCTGTTGAAAAACTCACTGCTCAGCATCAAGTCGGATGCTTTGCGCTTTTCACAAGAGACGGTGGAGGAAGATACGTCGCTTGATAGCCAGAGCACCCTCCGGTCTGTTTCTCAGCGCGTATCGGAGGAGGGGGATGAGGATGAGGAGGAAGAGGAGGAGAATGTCGGCGAGACACTAGAGGGTACCAGTGCTCAGTCCTTAACTCTTGAGCGTGTATGGACTGAAGAGGAGGACTTGGAGGAGGAGGAGGAGGAGGAGGAATTGGAGAGTCAGGCCAGTGAGGAGAGGGAATTCTTGCGTGTTCGGACTCTGGCGCACATGGCAGACTTCATGTTAGGCTGCCTATCCCGTGACCCTCGCGTTAGAAGAATTTTTTCAAACACCGATTACTGGGTGTTCACTCTCCTGGACCCACGGTACAAGCAGAACCTTTCCACTCTCATCCCTGCAGAGGAAAGGAGTATGAGAGTGAATAGATATCAACAGGCCCTGGTGCACAAGCTGAAACAATTCTTCCCATCTGACGCCGCTAGCGGCAGAGGGCATGGTTCTGTGGGCCAAGTAGCGGGGGAGAGGAGGCGAGCAGGCAGCTTGTCCAGCAGTGGCAGGGGAACGCTCTCCAAGGCCTTTGCCAGTTTTATGTCACCCCAGCAAGACACTGTCATCTGTCCCCAGTCTAGGCAGAGTAGGGGGGAGCTGTACAGAAAGATGGTAAGGGAGTACCTAGCTGACCATACCAACGTCCGTAGCGATCACTCTGCTCCATACAACTACTGGGTTTCAAAGCTGGACACGTGGCCTAAACTGGCGCTGTACGCCTTGGAGGTGCTGGCCTGCCCTGCCGCTAGCGTGCTGTCAAAGCGGGTATTCAGTGCAGCTGGTGGCATCATCACCGATAAGCGTACACGCCTGTCAACTGACAGCGCTGATAGGCTGACGCTTATTAAAATGAACAAAGCCTGGATTTTACCGGAATTCAAATCTCCTCCGGGGGAAAGCAGCTAAAGATTTAAATAACTTATGTATCCGATTCCTCTTCTCTACTCCTCCTCCTACTCCTCCTCCATATCGTCTTTGCCTAACGCTGACCCAAAAAACGCCATTTTTTAGAGGTCCAATTGGCACTCTTTTAGCACAATTTTTCAGGAGGGCCCCCTACAGGCCCTCTATTCAAACAATTTTTCCAGAGGTCCACCTACAGGCCCTCTCTTCAAACAATTTTTCAGGAGGGCCCCCTATAGGCCCTCTATTCAAACAATTTTTCCAGAGGTCCACCTACAGGCCCTCTCTTCAAACAATTTTTCAGGAGGGCCCCCTACAGGCCCTCTAATCAAACAATTTTTCCAGAGGTCCACCTATAGGCCCTCTCTCCAAAAAAATTTTCCAGAGGTCCACCTACAGGCCCTCTCTTCAAACAATTTTTCCGGAGGTCCACCTACAGGCCCTCTGTCCAAACAATTTTTCCGGAGATCCACCTACAGGCCCTCTCTCCAAACAATTTTTCCGGAGGTCCACCTACAGGACCTCTGTCCAAACAATTTTTCCGGAGTTCCACCTACAGGCCCTCTCTCCAAACAATTTTTCCGGAGGTCCACCTACAGGCCCTCTGTACAAACAATTTTTTTTTACATTTTTATTTTTGGGATAGGTGTGAAAAATAATATTACTTACGTATCTATATTGTCCAACATTGGATACGGTAGCAAGTAGAAGACCAAACACATGCTGCCCACAGGGTTCCGCAAATTCCTGGTCCACCCACAAATTCCTTGTCCACAATGTCAAGGAGGTCGAGGTTCTGTTGATGAGCAACAAGTCCTTCTGTACTGAAATCGCCAACAACGTCTCCATCTAAGAACCTACAGACCATTGTGGAGAGAGCGGCACAGCTCGCCATCAAAGTGACGAACCCCAACGCCAGACTGCGCAGAGAAGATAATGAATAAATATCTCTGTGGTTATTTTTGCTAAATAAAAGTTAAATAAACCCCCCAAAAAATTCATCTGTTCCTGTGCCTGATCCACCCAAGTTGAATCTGTCCCATCATGAGAAAGTCCCCCCAAGGAGTCCCCACTGTAACTTGCTTCCCATACAACTACCTCACCCCCCGACACCTGTGTCTCGCCATTGTCCACCACCTCCTCAAACAACACTGGTAAATCCACACTGTCAGCACACGGAAACAGCAAAGGTCTTGCGAATTAGGGCAGAGAATGTTATGGGCTAGCACATCAGGGAAGGGGTGACTATGGGGTTCCAGGGAGTACGTGACCACATGCAATATCCATTTAAAAGTCATGCCACACTTGATCTAGCTCATAATTGACAATTGTACCGGTTGATGCTAAATTTTTAAGTTGGGGTCCTGCGTCCTCATTCTAACTACATCCGGCTGTTGTCACCACCACACACTCTAGCCCCAGGGGGCACTCCCCTGGCTCTTCCAGCTCAACCTCCTTCCCCCCAGCCTGCCCCCCCACCTACAGGCCCTCTCTCCACTTCCATTTTCCAGTTTTATTTGCGCAAACTGCATACATTTTTATTTTTGGGATAGGTGTGAAAAATAATATTACTTGCGAATCTATATTGCCCAACATTGGATACGGTAGCAAGTAGAAGACCAAACACATGCTGCCCACAGGGTTCCGCAAATTCCTGGTCCACCCGCAAATTCCTTGTCCACAATGTCAAGGAGGTCGAGGTTCTGTTGATGAGCAACAAGTCCTTCTGTACTGAAATCGCCGACAAAGTCTCCATCTAAGAACCTACAGACCATTGTGGAAAGAGCGGCACAGCTTGCCATCAAAGTGACGAACCCCAACGCCAGACTGCGCAGAGAAGATAACGAATAAATATCTCTGTGGTTATTTTTGCTAAATAAAAGTTAAATAAACCCCCCAAAAAATTCATCTGTTCCTGTGCCTGATCCACCCAAGTTGAATCTGTCCCATCATGAGAAAGTCCCCCACAAGGAGTCCCCACTGTAACTTGCTTCCCATAAAACTACCTCACCCCCTGACACCTGTGTCTCGCCATTGTCCACCACCTCCTCAGACAACACTGGTAAATCCACACTGACAGCACACGGAAACAGCAAAAGGTCTTGCGAATTGGGGCAGAGAATGTTCTGGGCTAGCACATCAGAGAAGGGGTGACTATGGGGTTCCAGGGAGTACGTGACCACATGCAATCTCCATCTAAAAAGTCATGCCACACTTGATCAATCTCATAATTTACGACTGTACCGGTTGATGCTAAATTTTTAAGTTGGGGTCCTGTGTCGTCATTCTAACTCCATCCGGCTGTTGTCACCACCACACACGCTAGCCCAGGGGGCACTCCTCTGGCTCTTCCAGCTCAACCTCCTTCCCCCCAGCCTGCCCCCCCCACCTACAGGCCCTCTCTCCAAACAATTTACGTCTTTGTCCTATCTTTCTCTCTCTCCAAACCATTTTTCCGGATAGCTGCCATATATGGTTTTAAACTGAGTAGTATACATACCACACTTGATCAATCTCATAATTTACGACTGTACCGGTTGATGCTAAATTTTTAAGTTGGGGTCCTGCGTCGTCATTCTAAATACATCCGGCTGTCATCACCACCACACACGCTAGCCCAGGGGGCACTTCTCTGGCTCTTCCAGCGAAACCTCCTTCCCCCCACCTACAGGCCCTCTCTCCAAACTATTTACACGGATAGGGGACGTATTAGATATTGTACTGATGTTTTTTGTTTTTCTTCTTTTAATTGCCTCCTGACCTGTGATAGGCAGAGCATGGACACATCCCCTTAGCTGCAGTGGGAAAGATACTCCCCTGGCCAGAGCAAGCTCTTTTTCCGTTTTCCGTGTTAGAAAAATCCATGAACTATAAGGTCCCAAGATAGGGGACGTATATGGTATTAAACTGAGAAGAATCGATACCATACCGGTTGATGCTACAGTTTTTCTAAATCCATTCTGGCTGTTGTCACCACCACACATATTAGCCCAGGGGGCACTCCTCTGGCTCTTCCAGCGAAACCTCCTTCCCCCCACCTACAGGCCCTCTCTCCAAACAATTTACCCGGGTAGGGGATGTATTAGATATTGTACTGATTTTTTAATTGCCTCCTGCGAGGCTATTAAACCGGAACCGGGGTCAACTGCTTGGGAAGCAGCTATGCTCACCACTTTACCACCAACAGCCACAGCAACTGATAAGAACAGATACTAAACTTGATGTCAGCTGCAGTGCCAGCATGAGCAGTGGTGTCACCTGCAGGCGGTGATGGACCTTCGTTGCACCTATTTTGGTGCTTCCTTAACATGTGAAGGGTATTTGCCTTGCCTTTCTTGGTCAGGGTGAGCACAATTGCCATGAGGGTAACCACCAGGCTGTTGCCTGAGAATTTGGGGTAATGGTGGGATTAGGCAGCCTCAGAGGCATCCATGCATGCTGCCCCTGCTGTTTCCTGTCCATTTCCGTGGTGTTTCCATCATTTTCTGAGGTCTCCAGGTTTTCACCCAGCCTTCCCTAGGCAGAGCCTTGTTCCCCCGCAAAAATGCTCGAGTCTCCCATTGACTTCAATGGGGTTCGTTATTCGAAACGAGCACCCGAGCATCGGGAAAAGTTCGACTCGAATAACGAGCACCCGAGCATTTTAGTGCTCGCTCATCTCTAATCATTATATACAGGGGATACCCAGGTTATACCAGCATGGTCCATATCACTATATAGAAGAAGATGTATAACATATATCAGCTGTACATATATAATTATATACAAGAGATGCCCAGGTTATACCAGTATGTTCTATATCACTATATAGAAGAAGATGTTATACGGTACTATAACATCTTCTTGCATATAGTGATATGGACCACGCTGTATATATATATATATATATATATATATATATATATATATATATAATATAAAGCTGAGTGTATGTGTGTGTGTGCGTGTGTGTATGTCCGCTAAAGGAATCCGCAACGCTGCAGCTACAATCACAAAATTTGGCACACATGTACATCAGGTGTCCGGGAAGGTTTTAGAACATACGTTCCTGAGATATTCCCAAAAAATGCATTAGCCAATAGTAGCCTGGTCACATGACCCTTCAGCCAATAGAAGCTCACAGGCACACATCAGGTTTCTATGACAACCTAGCCAGTTCACTGCTTTAGGTCTGCATTAAAGATGCAGACCACTGTGGATGACAATGGTAAATAGGTATTCCCGGTTACCATAACTGTAATTTATGTTTTAGACTAACTCATCATCAATCATTACCTCATATAATGTAAATTTTACATATTTACTGTTCAGTAGTAATAAAAGATGTTTTCTTCCACTGCTACCCACCTTCCTCCTAAATTACTATGGCATCGACCTGTAATTCTGGCCACCGTCAAAAGAAGGACTTAAAAGCACCCCCCCCAGATCCCACTAAGTCACACCCCTGACTCAGTCAGGCCACGCCCCTTCCATGCTGCATTTGACCGGGATTAAAAATATTGGTAAAAATCACCTTCTGTCAGCTGCAGGGGTGGGGGGAGGGTGACTTTCTCCCTGCAGCTCATTGCTCAGACTGCACAGTGCTGCTGCTGAGAGTGCTGCTGCTGTGTCCATCCAGGCCCTGCGCATGACAGAGGACAGGGAGTCTGAAAGCCAGACCGTCCAGCCTAAAACAAGACCTCTGGCCACCATAGGGGCAGGCTGATGTTAGGGTGGCCAGATGTCCGGCTTTAGGCTGGACAGTCCAGTTTTCTGGCTACCTGTTCTCCGTCCGACGCAGTGCCTGGACAGACACAGGGATGTCCACCCTTTCAGTAGCTCACACTCAGACAGCTTCTCCTCCATGTCTTCACGGAGCCAGGGGGGGCGTGGCCTCATGTTTAGTGATGTGTCTTCATGGGAACTGGGGAACTGTTTCACGTTTGGGGGAATGGCCGGTGAGGTCTGGCTTTCTGGAGTGAAGACAGTGGCCACTCTAGCTGCTGTGGAGGTCACAGTTAAAGGGGCGGGCTTCTGTAGAGGTCACTGTTAAAGGGTTGGGCATCTGTAAAGGTCACTGTTAAAGGGGCAGGCTGCTGTAGAGGTCACTGTTGAAGGGGGAGGCTGCTGTAGAGATCACTGTTAAAGGGGCGGGCTGCTGTAGAGGTCACTGTTTAAGGGGCGGGCAGCTGTAGAGGTCACTGTTAAAGGGGCAGGCTGCTGTAGAGGTCACTGTTAAAGGGGCGGGCCGCTGTAGAGGTCACTGTTAAAGGGGCGGGCCGCTGTAGAGGTCTCTGTTAAAGGGGCGTGTCGCTGTAGAGGTCACTGTTAAAGGGGCTGGCCGCTGTAGAGGTCACTGTTAAAGGGGCAGGCACTGTAGAGGTCACTCTCGATATCTTTTAACGACACACACAAACAGTAAAAGAAATAAATTAAATATACCCGGGCGAAGCCGGGTCCTTCAGCTAGTATATATATATATATATATATATATATATATATATATATACAGAATGTGCAGCTGGTAAGTTATACATTTTCTGTATAGTGATATGGGCCATGCTATAACCTGGGTATCTCCTTATATGATTATATATGTGCAGGCAACTGTTATAAGTTATACATCTTAATATACCAGAAGATGTATAACTTATACCAGGCCAGCTCATATATAATATAATACAATATAATATAATATACAGAAGTTACCAAGAGGCTGGCTGGGCTCAATGTGGGCGGCTGGGCGATTAAATGTTGAGGTAAGGCAAACTGAGACGCTGAGTGAGTGCAGCTGTGCCAGGGCCTGGCTGGTAGAGAGAGAGAGTGAACCGAGGGCGATGGGGGTAAGTCACTGTTGTTTGTGACAGTCTTAAATTAACACAAGGCTACCATGGGCAGTGGGCACTGGCCAGGCTTGCAGTGGCAGGCAGCCTGAGGCAGTAGCAGTGTGGCACCTACGATGAGGTCCTGCACTAGTCTGTTGCCGACTTCCTTCCCGCCTGCACAAACTAGAATTGGCCAGTGCAGCACTGTGACATCACGTAAGCACACAGTCTGTAATCCGACCGCGCTTCCAGGCCCTGCCTCCTGCCAATAATGGGACCCGCCATCCCATCGCCCCATTACAACAAAAAAGGAGGCCTTCTGGCTGTCCGTCCTGGCATTTCGCCGGACGGAGGACCAGGAGTCTAAAAACCGGACTGTCCGGCCTAAATCTGGACGTCTGGCCACCCTAGTTGGTCCCATGTTCATATGTGTTCACATTGCTGAGAAAAATTATGTTTTAATATATGTAAATGAGCCTCTAGGAGCAACGGTGTTGTTTCCATTACAGCGATGTTGTTGCCGCACCTTCTCCACTTTGATTGACAGGGTCAGGCATTATGATGTTTTCACAGCCTGCCCCTGTCAATTCAAGTGCTGAGGGTGCAGCAGTTGCAGAGAGAGCTGAGCCTCTTGGTGTAACGGCAGCATCTCTGTTGCTCCTAGAAGTTCATTTGCATATATTAAAACTTCATTTTCCTCAGCAATGCGGGTACATATGAACATGGGACCAACACAGATGCCTTCAGCTGCTTGAACTGGGTTATGACCCAGATGTGTGTTTTTTCTTTTCTCCATTTTCAGAGACAGGGACTGCACAATTAAATTTTTTTTCAATCTGCACAGAACTCACAAGTAGTGTTGAGCGAACTTCTGTTTTCAAGTTTAGTATACAAGATTCGGGTTCGGGTTATCTAAAAATTCCATTATGGATTCCGCTACTTATGGTCCGTGGTAGCGGAATCCATAACGGAATTCTTAGATAACCCGAACCTTGTACACCAAACTTGAAAACAGAAGTTCGCTCATCTCTACTTACCAGCCTTTTCATTGCTGGAATTTCCCTGACTGTTCGTGTCTATTCTGTACCTGGGTCCTGGGCTTGACAGAGTTCTTAACCCAGAATATGTTGCAAAGTCCAGGTCCAGGCTTTTGGACAGGGCTGTGGAGTCGGTAAGCCAAAGCCCCGACTCCAACTCCCGACTCCCAATCCGACTCCCTCATACATGGCGCATGTTTAAGTGATAACTTTAAACAAACTTTGCATAAATCAATAATACAGATATGCCATGACAAAAAGAGTTTGTAATATATGTTTTACTAGATATCTTTACTCTGAACTTTCAGTATCAGGCTTTTCTCTGGGTACAGCTCACTAAGGGCTTGATGTATGAAAACTGTCTAGATCTAAGACTTTCTTTGTTGCCCATAGCAACCAATCAGAGCTCCCCTTTCATTTCTCCAGAGCACTATATGAAATGAAAGGGGAGCTCTAATTGGTTTCTATGGGCAACAAAGAAACTTCTACACCTAGACAGTTTTCATACATAAGGCCCTAGGTGTTTTATATCAGAGGAAAAGCAAACTAAAATATAAGGCATACAGAGAGAACATGCTGGGCAATTGATTCATGAACAGTTTATTGAAAGTTTAGATATACTAAGAAGTACTTGCCTTAAAGGGGTTTTCTCAGCACATTGATTCACTGGCTGACAGGCAGTTTGCACTCACTATGTCTCCTCAGGCCGTGGGTGGGTCTCCAGCAGTTATTAGCATATATTAACTTACTCTCACAGAGCAGGAGATTGTGATCGCTAACACAATTACAGGTAAATCCATCCTTCTCAGTCCTCAACACATTTTGCTTACTGAGGTCACTCCTGCTCTCAGCCAATCAGATAGCAGTCTTTCTGGTCTGCAGGTTACCATAGAAGCCTGTGTGCAGTGAGAGACCTGCTGAACTGTCTACAGCTCATGACTAAAGTAAAATCTACTGACCACTGTATTTAGAAAATGTCTTCTTTTAACTGTCCCTTTATGTTGAAATCTAATCTTTGTTATTAGTGAGAAACCCCTTTTAATCCTGTTTTCTCTAGTAGCTCTGAGATGAGTGCAGCCATTCCTTCCCAGTGCCTTTTTCCTCTGATCTGTAGCAGAGTAGCTTCACTTCTGAGCATCTACATGAAGGGCAGCACACAGTCATCTCAACTGAAAGCCTAGATCCTTAGTTCAGGAATGGAACAGATAGGACATTTCATCATGTTCCCAAATTCTTATGAAAATATATTCAGGACATACTGCACTGAACTAAATTTACCAATTTATTATATATTTTAGGAGTCGGAGTCGTTCCATTTTATACCAAATCCGACTCCACCAAAATGGTCTTCAACTCCACGACTCCGACTGCACAGCCCTGCTTTTGGAGGAGCACAGTGCTAGCTACTATTTAAAAGCAAAACAGATTTGTCAGGTATGAGCCTTCCAGACTTTTAGTCACCATTCAGGCCATCATCTTTCTTCCTTTCATTTGGGGTTAGCGTGGTTATACCTGGCATGGCTATTAAAGGGACACTATCGTGAAAAAATAAAAAACATATGTTATAAAACATTAAAAATAGTTTTTATATGTATAATGAAGTTTATTATGTGCGTATTGTGTTTTGTGTATTTTACATTTTTGTAACTTTATGAGGGCTGCCATTTTCATTGTCACGTGTCTATGAACGAACTGAACGACACATAGACAAATGACTTACGGTCGTATGCTCCATTCCCAGTGCGGACGGAGCCGACCCTATTGAAAAATCGTGGGAGCGCTGTGTATGTGTAAAGCGTACGTGCTTTACACATACATAGCCTGCCCCCTCCAGCGCCATGTTATTGAAGACTTCAGTAACATGACACCGGAGGGGACACCTATTATATGTCCCGGTCTCTGGCAGCTGTCTCTGCTTCCATAGGACGCAGAGACAGTTGCCTGCTGCAAGAAGAAGCAGACAGCCGGAATCGGCTGCCTGCTTCTTTCATCCTCCGAGTCCCCCCTCCCCCCCTCTCTGCGTACCTTCTGCGTACCTTCTGCGTACCTTCTGCCTCATGTCTGGGCAGGGGGCGGGGTTGGCAGTCAGTCAGCATTGGCTCCGCCCCCTCCAGACAAGAGAAGATCTGCTGGTGATTCTGCAGCTAGAAAAAAAGGTAAGTATAAGGTTTTTATTTTTTTTAATTTTCTGTGAGGGGACTGCACTGTGTTTATTATCCCTGTACTGTGACGTCACTGTGTTTATTATCCCTGTACTGTGACATCACTGTGTTAATTATCTCTGGACTGTTACATCACTGTGTTTATTATCCCTGTACTGTGACATCACTGTGTTTATTATCCCTGGACTGTGACATCACTGTGTTTAATATCCCTGTACTGTGACATCACTGTGTTTATTATCCCTGTACTGTAACATCACTGTGTTTATTATCCGTGTACTGTGACATCACTGTGGTTATTATCCGTGTACTGTGAAATCACTGTGTTTATTATCCGTGTACTGTGACATCACTGTGTTTATTATCCCTGTACGGTGACATCACTGTGGTTATTATCCCTGTATGGTGACATCACTGTGTTTATTATCCCTATACGGTGACATCACTGTGTTTATTATCCCTGTACGGTGACATCACTGTGTTTATTATCCCTGTACGGTGACATCACTGTGTTTATTATCCCTGTACTGTGACATCACTGTATTTATTATCCCTGTACGGTGACATCACTGTGTTTATTATCCCTGTACGTTGACATCACTGTGGTTATTATCCGTGTGCTGTGGCATCACTGTGGTTATTATCCGTGTGCTGTGACATCACTGTGGTTATTATTCGTGTACTGTGACATCGCTGTGGTTATTATCCCTGTATGGTGACATCACTGTGGTTATTATCCCTGTACGGTGACATCACTGTATTTTTTATCCCTGTACAGTGACATCACTGTGGTTATTATCCGTGTACTGTGACATCACTGTGGTTATTATCCGTGTGCTGTGACATCACTGTGGTTATTATCCGTGTGCTGTGACATCACTGTGGTTATTATCCCTGTACGGTGACATCACTGTATTTATTATCCCTGTACGGTGACATCACTGTATTTATTATCCCTGTACTGTGACATCACTGTGTTTATTATCCCTGTACGGTGACATCACTGTGTTTATTATCCCTGTACTGTGACATCACTGTATTTATTATCCCTGTACGGTGACATCACTGTGTTTATTATTAGTGTTGAGCGAGCTGCTGGACGGGAGGAATCACTACAAAGAAGAAGCCTGAGGAAGGTAAGTGGTTTGTGTTTGTTTGTTTTTTTTGTTTGTTTGTTTTCTATTTTTCAGGATCGTGAATGCTGAGGACTATGTCGGATTCGACGGATTACGTCGGACCAGCTTTTTTATTTTTTAAATAAAATGGTCAAACAGGGGTCTGGGGGAGTATTTATTTCAATAAACTATTTTATAAGTGTGTGTGTTTTTTTACAACATTGCAGTTTTAGTGATCACGGCTATCTACAGACTGCCCTGATTACTAATACTGGGCTTAGTGCTGGCCGGTATGGCCAGCGCTAACCCCAACATCTATTACCCCGGCACCCACCACCACCAGGGGTGTCGGGAAGAGCCGGGTACCCGCAGGACCGGACCTTCTAAATTGAGGGTCCGGTTCTGGGGCAGCTGCAGGCTGGTACCATTAGGCTGGGAAGGACCAATAACCGTGTCCCTTCCCACCCTGGTAGTGTCAGGCTGCCGCTGCTGGTTGTATCTGGCTGGAGAAGGAAAAAAAGGGGGGACCCAACGCCATTTTTTTTCAAAAATAATTAAATAATTTTAAAAATTGGCGTGGGGTCCCCCCTTTTTTCCTTCTCCAGCCAGATACAACCAGCAGCGGCAGCCTGGCACTACCAGGGTGGGAAGGAACACGGTTATTGGCTCTTCCCAGCCTAACAGTAACAGCCTACAGCTGCCCCAGAACTGGACCCTCAATTGAGAAGGTCCGGTCCTGCGGATACCCGGCTCTTCCCGACACCCCTGGTGGCGGTGGGTGCCGGGGTAATAGATGTTGGCCCAGTATTAGTAATCAGGGCCATTTGTAGATAGCCGTGATTACTAAAACTGCAATGTTGTAAAAAAACACACACACTTATAAAATAGTTTATTGAAATAAATACTCCCCCAGACCCCTGTTTGACCATTTTATTTACAAAATTAAAAAAGCTGGTCCGACATAATCCACCAAATCCGACGTAATCCTCATCATTCACGATCCTGAAAAATAGAAAACAAACAAACACAAACCACTTACCTCCTCAGGCTTCTTCTTTGTAGTGATTCCTCCCGTCCAGCAGCTCGCTCAACACTAATAATAAACACAGTGATGTCACCGTACAGGGATAATAAATACAGTGATGTCACAGTACAGGGATAATAAATACAGCGATGTCAACGTACAGGGATAATAAACACAGCGATGTCACCGTACAGGGATAATAAACACAGTGATGTCACCGTACAGGGATAATAAATACAGTGATGTCAGATCAAACTCAGTCATGCACTACCACCCTAACTCTGCTACCTGTCAGTGGAGAAAATCCCTGTGGTGGAGGAATAATCAGCATCACAATTGGAAATAACATTGCTGACTGTGCCTCCTATGCTATCACAGTGCAGACCACAACAAGATGGCCGCTGGACACTGTATTGTGGAAGACAATCTTTTGTTATCAGATAAGCAAGTAAGAGCAGCGTGATATCACAGGAAGTGTGAATAGCCAGATAACAGTTTACGGCACTGGGCTACAGACGGCTTCCCTACACTCAACTGTTCAGTTGTGCTCCCCCTGCTGGTCAACATAGGAAGTTCTACACAATTATTATGAATTTTTTAAATATTTCCTTTAATGGTAAAAAAAAAAAATTATAAGCACAAAAAATTGTAAAACTTACATTGCATGTTTTAACATTTTAGATATATTTCTAATTTTTTACAACAGTTGTCCTTTAAAGGGGTTATCCCACGAATAATGTAAAAAATTAAAATCGGACGTCATATAGTACATGACAATAGCTTTCTAACAACTCTAGAACCTGCCCTGTACCTCACATGGGTCCAGAGGTCTCACATTCATTGCTCTGCTAGATTTATATCAAGCTGACAGCTCAAGGGGAGTGTCTATTCTGCTGCAGCTCAGGAGGCGTGTCCCAGCTCCTATCACAGCTCAGGAGGCAGTTGAAAGATGAAACTGAGCATGTGCGGCCTTCTCAGTGAGCAGGTCAAAGAAATAAGAAATTAAGTGGCACTATACAGATACGTTTTATTCGATAACTCAGTAACTATACAGAATTTTTAATTACATGCAATTACAAAAGTATTCACATCCAGGTGCTGGTTTGAAAACTGTAGAATATTTTTCGTGGGACAACCCCTTTAAGTCTCATCTGACTATTTTCCAGTACGTAGTACGTATATAGCCCTCTTTTTCATTTACCATGTGTCAGTCTTTCTTTGATGTGTATGTCTGCTGGGTTCTTTTTTGGGCTACAGCCTACTCTGGTCATCTTAGCTGCCCTCTTTAGGTTTTTTTTTTGCCACAGTTATGGCTATTCTTTGCTGAGTCTCTTTTCTGGTCTCCCTGGACCATCTTTCTTTCTCTCCTTCAATCTGAAGCTTACCTGCAAGCACTCTGTTCAGCGATCCTATGGCACCTCAGTTGGAAGTGCTATCTGCAGCACTCCCTTCTGTGGTGGTCTGCTTTGTGAGTTCCACCTCAAAAGGGACTCTGGTCCCATGTAGCATCCACTCTCCCCAGACTCCCCTCTAGACTCCCTTTCCATAGGTTCAGTTCGTCCTCATGTTCATCTTGCTAGTGCATGGAAGTTCTCTCGTTCCTGTTCCTTCTATCAAGGTTTTTTTTTCTTTTTTTTTTTTTCCCTCCAGTGGCTAAACCATCAGGGTTACTCTGCAGTCGCTTCACTCCTTTTTGTCATCTCTACTGCAGTTGTTTCTTTTGTTGATGTCATATTTTGTATGGTTCATTAAATTTAACAAACGTCTGTGGGAGAGTCTGTTTGGTTCTCTTTCATCCTAGATACCCTATTCTGAGTTTAGGTTGTTCTCTGCCCAAAACGCCTTGGTCTCTTTTTCAGTGCCTATAGGTGTGTTAGACCACTGCCTGTCCTTTTTCTTGGTGAGATATACTTTTCTCGCTGCATTCATTGGGAGAGACCGTTCCGCCCAGTTGTTTTGCTAGTTTTTAAGCTGGTAGGAGGAGCTAATCATATATGTAATGCTGCACAGAGATGAACCTGCGCCTTTCAGTGAGTTCTGGTGCTACAAGGACACATTGGTATGACTTATAAAAACAACTAAATATTTTGTGATTTTAAATAAAAAAAAATACAGGTAACAGCAGTGCTACTTGTTGAATAATGGCAGTCTGTAATTAGCTTATTGATTTGCACATGCCCAAGTACTGTAGATGCCCCACTGCCTTAAAGGGAACCTGTCATAAACTTTATGCTGACTGTGCTGAGGGCAGCATAAAATAGTGACAGAAATGCTGATTTCAGCGGTGTGTCTCTCTTGAGCTAAAAGTAAGTGGTTGTTGAGAACCAACATCACAAACATTGCATCCCAGGCCTTGAAAAGAGTCAAATCTACCTGAGAAGAGTCACGGTTATTCCTAATCTCCTGCTCTCCCCACCCATCTGCTGATGACTGGCAGTTCTCTCCTAGAGAGAAAGGGAGAAAACTAGGTAGAAGCCTGTCAGTCATCATCAGGTGGGCCGGGAAGATTTTAATCTTTTCCAGGCCTAATCTGCAATGTTTGTGATGTTGGTTCTCGGCAACCACTTACTTTTAACTTGTAAATGACAGACCGCTGAAATCAGCTCACCTGTCTCTACTTTATTCTGCCGTTAGTATGGGCTGCATAAAGGTGATGACAGGTTCCCTTTAAACATGCATGCAAATGAAAGAAATTAACTATGCTGTTAAAAGCATATATTTACTTATAAATAAGGAAAACTTTTCTGTATCAATAGATTTTAATTAACCCTTTGACATATTTTAGTTCTAACAATGGTTATTTTTTTATTTCAATTCAAACCACACACTTCCTTTTTTTAGTATTCTTTCCTACAAAGTTCTGCAAATACAGCTCCTTTTCCATGTCTACTGTGAGTATAGTCTATGTGGCGTAACTCATGTAAACGCAGTTAAAGGGGTTGTCCAGTCTTTCCTAAGTGATGGTCTAGTCCCAGGATAGGCCATCACTAGCTGATCAGCAGTGATGCTGGGTGTCAGTCCATCGCACCGCTGCCAATCAACTGTTTGGGTGTAGCTACATCGCCAGATGTTGGTGCCGGAACTACACAGCACCGGCAACATTGTAGTATTCTTTAAACAAAGAATATACAAATACAGAATGACTGTTTTTGCTCATCTCACCTCCCAAAAATAAAAAGCGATTAAAATGTATATACCCAAAAATGGAACTGTAATGTATGTACAAAACTGCAAAACAACAAGAAATGAGCCATCACACCAAAAATGAAAATAGGCCATTAAAAGATAATTTAATCAAAAATCCATGTTGCAAAATCCAAATGGTGCACCTTCCCTTCTAAGCCCTGCCATGTCCCCAAAGAGAGGTTTATGGCCTTATATAGTTTACTGCCATACCGTGAATAAATAGTGGAATAGTTTTAACCCCTGTGAAACTGGGCTAAATCACAGTACTATTGGAAAAAAATTCTCATTTTCTAATGTCTAATGTTAATATCTGAGGGTCAAAACCTTAGCTGAATTCCTTGCAGGGTGTACTTTCCAAAATTGAGTAATTTCTTTGGGGGTTTTCACTGCACTTGTAACTCTGGGGCATTGCAAATATGACATGGCACCTAAAAACCCATTCATGCAAAATCTGGGCTACAAAAGTCAAGTGGTTTTACTTCCCTTCTGAGTCCTGCCATTTGTCAGGACAGCAACTTACAACCACATATGGGATTTGCCATATTTGGGAGAAACCATAAATTGTGGGGTTCTTTTTTTCCTTTTGAAACTTATAAAAATGATAAAAATTGGAGCTAAAGCAATGTACTTTTGGAAAAAATAAATTTTTTTATTTTAAAGTTGTGTTTATTGATTCTATAGAACACCTGTGGTTACTACAGCCCTAGATAAATTCAAAGGCCTCTGCAAACCTTAAGGGGTTTTAAAATCCGAAAGATGCTCCTTCATTTCTGTAACCTGTGTTTAGATCAGTTAACACCCAATATCCATCAGATGAGATGTTTGTAAAATAAAAAAAAAGTAGAATCAGGGTAATAATTTGTTTCTCTAAAATCTACAAAAACAAAAAAAAATTCACATTTTGCATTAACATCTTGCGATATCCGCCATACATGTACGGCAGTTATCAAGATTTTAACGATGATGACCACTCAGAAGCTGAGTGGCAGAGTCCATAACCGGTGATAACGAAGATCACAGACTAGCTACGGCATCTGAGAGATCTTTTCTTAGGAGTGCTGAGATGTTCTCAAATTAAAGAGGTTTATAGCTGATTATCTATCCTCAGGATAGGCCATGAGTATCTAATTGTGGAAGGGTCCGAACACGCAGTAGTGCCACGGTCTTCTCATAGCTTTTTCTAGGCCAGTGATGAGACATTCATCGGTCACGTGGCCTAGGAAATGGGGCTTAGCAAGATACTAAGCACAGCCGCTGTAATATGTACGGTGCTGTGCTTGGCTAGCATGGAGAAGGGCATGCCACTCACAGCACCGATGCCTTCTCAAACAGCTAAACAGTGGGGGTCTGGGTGTCGGACCCCACCGATCAGATACTGATGATCTATCCCAGCGGTCAGCAACCTTCAGCACTCCAGCTGCTGTGAAATTATAACTCACAGCTTTCACACTTGCTTGGCTGTTCTTGTAGCTCCCTAAAAAGTGAATGAAGCATTTTGGGAGTTGTAGTTTCAGAACAGCTGGAGTGCCGGAGATTGATGATCCATGATCTATCTAAAGGATAGGTCATATATTATAAAGTCTTTGTGAGGGATGAGAATCCATTTTGTAAGCATACGTCATCCATCTTGTGCATATGTGGAAAATTACTGAGCTAGCTGTGAGAATGTGGGGAGTTTTCTGTGAATAAGATACAAGGCCGAGGTAAGCAGTTCGCTCGCTTTCTCGCTCCCCCTCGTTTTCTCACCCCCTTATCAGAGGTTGATGTCCAGGAGAGTTATGTTTTGGTTTCTCAGTTTCAGGATGTACTATTGAAGAATGTCAGCTTTGCCATAATAAACTTTCCATTTAGTAGAATCTTGTTAGTATAGTGCAGAAGTATTACCTTTTATGAATAACAAATCAAATCATTAGTTTTGATTTCAACCCCCTTGATGGTGTGCCAGATTTTTCTATGATTATCTATAGTGTTATAAGATGTATACGTATGTAGAATAAATAAGAGAGAATTTGATTCAGCCAATGTGCATGTGTCAGTTTTCTCAATGAGCGCTCATCTTCATTAAATTGGAATCCCAACAATTACAGAGGAGGGGGTTTTGCCCCAACAGTCTTGGAAAACCCTTTTAATTGTCTCTGGTTTCAGTGTTTCAGTGCTTTTTGCACAATTTGTTGTTCTCAAACAAGGAGCGTAATGCCAAAATTCACAACAGGTGTTTGATCCATGAATCGCCCAATACATTTCCAGGTTCAATTAGAATTGGTATATGAACAGTCCTCCTCATCATGCTGTTCACATTTTGACATCATGAGAACTAGATGACACCTAACAACTGATGCAAGGCTTCAAGCAGGATATTCTGAGACGAAAGTGGCCACTGAGCCTAGAGTGTCCCAGAGTGTCAACAGCAGGTTGCAACAGAGATACAGAAAGACTGTATGAGTCACAGAAAGGCATAGGAGTGGACATCCTTTGGCCATATCCCGTGTCACACAACTCCAGGCCTCAGTGCTGTTCACTGATGAAAGTCAATTGACGCTAAGCAGAAATGATAGCCGCCAATGATGTTGGAGATGTCAAGGAGAATGCTATGCATCAGCCACTGTTGTCACCAGATGAGCCTTTGGTGGTGGTGGTGGTGTTACAGTGTGGGCAAGTGTGTCTAATCAATACAGAACTACCCTACACTTTGTGAATGGTACAGTGACAAGCCCATACTACTTGAGTAACATCATTAAAGGGAGTCTGTCACCTCATTTTCACCTATATAACTAACAGCAGTGCCCTACAGAAGATTGCATACACATCCCAGACATACCTGTGTGCACTTTGTATCGGTATTATATGTCCAGAAAAAGCACTTTTATTCTGCAGGAAAACAGCTCCCAAGTGCCCAGCTCTGTTCCTGCAAGTGCTCAAAGCAAACCAGACTGAAGAGGGGAGGGCTGCTTTAGCTGCTCATATCTTGGGATTGGTAGCAGATAGAAAAATGACCTTCTGACCTTCTTTGAAAGCTGGCATTCCAAGCTTTAAAATGATACCCAAATCACAGCATTATATCAAGTATATCAGAAGATATAGCTGTTAGAAATCGAGTCGAGAGAGAAAGCTGTTTTTAGTTTCACTTTCAACCGGGCACTTGGGAGCTGTTTTCCTGCAGAATAAAATTGCTTTTTCTGGACATGGAATACAGACACAAAGTGCACACAGGTATGTCTGGGATGTGTCTGCAATCTTCTGTGGGGCACTGCTGTTAGTTATATAGGTGAAAATGAGGTGAAAGACTCCCTTTAATCTAGTCATTGTGCCTCTGCATAAACAACACAGGCCTAATTTCATCTTCATGGATGATAGTGTGCATTCCGTATTTTGCGGAATGGAACAGCTAGCCCCTAATAGAACAGTCTTATCCTTGTCTGTTATGCGGACAATAGGACATGTTCTGTTTTTTTGCGGAACGGAAATACGGACATATGGAAACGGAATGCACACAGAGTAACTTCCTTTTTTTGCGGACCCATTGAAATGAATGGTTCCGCATACTGTCTGCAAGAAAAACAGAACGGACACAAAGAAAATACGTTCGTGTTCAAGAGCTCTTCGTGTGCATCCATATTTTTTGCGGCTTACATAATACATACGGTCATGTGCATGATCCCTTAGTGCAGTTCTGGGTGTGGCTATGAATAGTGGTATGTGACTGGGTTGCTGAGTTACAGGCCTGGTGCCTGCAGCCTATCAGAGGCCAGTGCAGGCGGCGCGACATCATCGCGTCCGCCTGAGCCAGGCTTTGTACTGTGCATCGCTGCCATCGTGGGGGTAAGTGTTTATTTTTTCTTTTCTGTGGCGCACTATGGGGGCATCTACTGGGGCCATTACTGGCATATCATGGGAGCATCTACTAGCACATTATGGGGGCATTTATGCTGGCACATCATGACAGACTATGGGGGCATCTATACTGGCACATCATGGGGGCTTTTATACTCGCACAACTGGGGCAACTACAGGGGGCATTTATACTGGCACATCATGGGGACACTTTAAGGGCATCTGCTGGGGCATTTAAACTGGCACATCATGGGGGACATTATGGGGGCATCTGCAGAGGGCAATTATACTGGCACATCTGGAGGCATTTACACTGAAACATCATGGGGGACACTATAGGGGCATTTATACTGGCACGTCATGGGGAGACTATATGGGCACTAAGAAGGGGCACTTATACTGGCACATTATGGGGAACTTTATGGGGAAGGGGAGAGAAGCACTATGTGGGGTATACTTGCACACATTATGGGGGCACTAAGAGGGGGAATATTTTTGCACTGGCACACAGAACAGGAGAATTTTTGAACTAGTGCACATTATTAGGGGGCATTTTTTGTACTGGTGTACATTATAAGGGGCATTCTTTGTACTGGTGCCAGTGCCAAGTGGCCAGTTTGCCCCTCACAGTAATGGTACTCCCCAAAGTACCTCCAATAGTAATAATTGTCTGCCAGAGTGCAATAGTGCCCCTGCAATAATGTCCCCACTGTGCCCCAGAAGTAATAATGCTCCTATAGTGCCCATAATAGTAATCCTGTTCCCCATAGTGCCCCAGTAGTAATTGGGGGACATAACGTTTACACTATTAGTGTCAGGGGCACTATTTGCTGGGCGCAGTTATTTTAGGGCAGTGTTTGCCAATAATTATTGAACGGCACTATCTGTGTGGTACTAGTATTATCAAGGGATTTATCTGTTTCTGCAGTATACTACTGGGGATCACAGCAGGCACTGTATTGAAGGTGGCAGGATGAGTTGTTCAGAAAGTAGGAGGATGATGGAAAAGTGGGAACCTAAGATGTCTTTTTGTCAAACCGCAGAAACGAGAGATGGGTGAAAAATCATCATGGAGGTCTGGTCTGAAAGGAGAAGATGAGGAAAGAGAACATCTACATCAAAAGAGGTATATGGTACTGTATTCTGCATAGCACTGAATGTAATGTGTATGCAAATATGTCTTTAGTGCTAGGTACAAATGTGTATAAAATGTATATGGAGTAGGTAAATCTACTGTAAGTCTAGCCTGCGTGTAACTTATATACCAGTGATGGCTAACCTCCGGCACTCCAGCTGTGGGGAAACTACGACTCCCAGCATGCTCTATTTATTTCTATGGAGTTATGAAAACAGCCAGGCAAGTGTGCATCTTGGGAGTTGTAGTTTTACCACAGCTGGAGTGCCAGAGGTTAGCCATCACAGGTATATACTGTATCTATCATATATGAGTGTATATTGTACAGTACAGTTCAAAAGTTTGTGGTCACCCAGACAATTTTGTGTTTTCCATGAAAACTCACTTTTATTTAATCAGATGAGTTGCAAAATGAACAGAAAATATAGCCAAGACATTGACAAGGTTAGAAATAATTATTTTTATTTGAAATAATAATTTTCTCCTTCAAACTTTGCTTTCGTCAAAGAATGCTCCATTTGCAGCAATTACAGCATTGAAGACCTTTGGCATTCTAGCTGTTAATTTGCTGAGGTAATCTGGAGACATTTCACCCCATGCTTCCAGAAGCCTCTCCCACAAGTTGGATTGGCTTGATGGGCACTTTTTGCGTAGCATACGGTCAAGCTACTCCCACAACAGCTCAATGGGGTTGAGATCTGGTGACTGAGTTGACAACTCCATTACAGATAGAATACCAGCTGCCTTCTTCTTCCCTAAATAGTTCTTGCATAATTTGGAGGTGTGCCAAAGCACAGGTCATTGTCCTGTTGTAGGAGAAAATTGGCTCCAATCAAGTGCTGTCCACAGGGTATGGCATGGTGTTGCAAAATGGAGTGATAGCCTTCCTTATTCAAAATCCCTTTTACCTTGTACAAATCTTCCACTTTACCAGCACCAAAGCAACCCCAGACCATCACATTACCTCCACCATGCTTGACAGATGGCGTCAGGCACTCTTCTAGTATCTTTTCAGTTGTTCTGCATCTCACAAATGTTCTGTGTGATCCAAACACCTCAAACTTCGATTCGTCTGTCCATAACACTTTTTTCCAGTCTTCTTCTGTCCAATGTCTGTTCTTTTCCCCATATTAATCATTTCCTTTTATTAGCCAGTCTCAGATATGGCTTTTTCTTTGCCACTCAGCCCTGAAGGCCTCTTCACTGTAGATGTTGACACTGGCGTTTTGTGGGTAATATTTAATGAAGCTGGCAGTTGAGGACCTGTGAGGCGTCTATTTCTCAAACTAGAGACTCTAATGTACTTGTCTTGTTGCTCAGTTGTGCGGCGGGGCCTCCCTCTTCTCTTTCTACTCTGGTTAGAGCCTGTTTGTGCTGTCCTCTAAAGGGAGTAGTACACACCTTTGTAGGAAATCTTAAGTTTCTTGGCAATTTCTCGCATGGAATAGCCTTCATTTCAAAGAACAAGAATATACTGTCGAATTTCACATGAAAGTTATCTTTTTCTGGTCATTTTGAGAGTTTAATCAAACCCACAAATGTAATGCTCCAGATTCTCAACTAGCTCAAAGTAAGGTCAGTTTTATAGCTTCTCTAACCAGAAATACTGTTTTCAGCTGTGCTAACATACTTGCACAAGGGTTTTCTAAACATCCATTAGCCTTCTTACACAGTTAGCAAACACAATTAACCATTAGAAGACTGGAGTGATGGTTGCTGGAAATGGGCCTCTATACACCTATGTAGATATTTCATTAAAAAACAGACGTTTGCAGCTAGAATAATCATTTACCACATTAACAATGTATACACTGTATTTCTGATTAATTTAATGTTTTCATTGAAAAAAACTGTGCTTTTCTTTCAAAAAATAAGGACATTTCTATGTGACCCTAAACTTTTGAACGGTAGTGTATATGTAATGTGAGTGTAGTGTCTATATCAGGGATCAGCAACCTTCGGCACTCCAGCTGCTGTGAAATTGCAACTCCCAGCATGCAAACATGCTCGGCTGTTCTCACAACTCCTAAAAAAGTGAATGGAGCATTATGGGAGTTGTAGTTTCAGAACATCTGGAGTGTCAGAGGTTGCTGATACCTGGTCTATATACTCTGTTTAGATATTCATACTTCCCGACCATCACAGATCTGGCATAACTACTGTGTGGGGGGCACAATGGAGACTAGGCAGGGTTGGGACATGTACTGATAGACATTGGGTGGAGTTAGAGGTGTGGGTCAGCGCTCTAAAAATGAGATTTTTGTGGACTCACCTGTAAAATCTCGAGTTCATTGGGGGACACAGGACCGTGGGTATAGCTGCTGCCACTAGGAGGCGACACTAAGCTGAAAAGTGTTAGCTCCTCCTGCCGGCCATACCCCCTCCAGCCTGGAGAGAGCATATCAGTTTGTGCCCAAGCAGTAGGAGCAGGAGAAACAAAGGAAGAAACTGGAACAAAAAGGAAAACCAATCAATCATGACCGAGCCTAGCCCCAACAGCCCCACCCGCTCCGGGAATATGCTCCCTCGCGGCAAGAGTCAAATAATGGGTGGGAGCTGTGTCCCCCAATGAACTCGGCGAGAAAGAGATTTTACAGGTGAGTCCACAAAAATCTCGTTTTCTCGCTCGTATCATTGGGGGACACAGGACCGTGGGACGTCCTAAAGCAGTCCACGGGGTGGGAAGAAAACCCAACACAGAACTCGGACACGAGGGTCTAAGGTACCGCTGCTCGCAAGATCTTGCGCCCCAGAGCAGCATCCGCCGATGCAAAGGTGTTCACCTGGTAGAATTTAGTGAACGTATGCAATGAGGACCAGGTTGCTGCCTTACAGAGTTGTAAGGCAGAGGCCTGGTGGAAACAAGCCCAAGAAGCACCCACCGCCCTGGTCGAGTGGGCCGTGATTCGGGCAGGAGGCATCCTGCCACGGGAGCGGTAAGCCTCGGCAATGGCAAGACAAATCCACCGGGCAATCGTCACCTTGGAAGCTGCCAAGCCCTTGCGGGGACCTTCGGGCAGAACGAACAGGGAATCTGTGTGGCGAAAGGAGTCCGAGGCGGATAAATAGATCCGAAGAGCCCGGACTACGTCTAGGCTGTGAAGAGCATGATCCTTGTGATGAACGGGCGAGGGGCAAAAGGATAGAAGAACGATGTCTTCATTGACGTGAAAGGCAGAAACTACCTTCGGTAGGAAGGAAGGTACCGGACAGAGAACCGCCTTGTCCTGGTGCAGGATAAGAAAAGGTTCCCTGCAAGACAGAGCAGCCAGCTCCGAAACTTGCCTGATGGAGGTTATTGCTACCAGAAAGGCTACCTTCCACGAGAGGAAGCGAAGGGAGACCCTGTCGAGGGGTTCGAAGGGAGCAGTTTGAAGGGAACCAAGAACCAGGTTCAGGTCCCAAGGTGGCAAGGGAGGGCGATAGGTAGGAATGGTATGAGCTACACCTTGGAGGAAGGTCTTGATTGGGCCCATACGTGCTAGCCGCTCTTGATAGAAGACGGACAGCGCAGACACCTGTCCCTTGAGTGAGCTAAGGCCCATCCCGGAATCCAAACCTTTCTGCAAAAAAGAAAGAACTGTGGGAAGAGAGAAATGGAGGGGAGGCAGGGTACTATCCCTGCAGAAATGGAGGAGGGATTTCCAAGTTCGGTAGTAAATCTTGGAGGACGTAGGCTTTCATGCTTTAATCATTGTCCGAATAACCGCTTCTGAGAATCCGAGCCTCTTTAGAATGTAGGTTTCAATAGCCACGCCGTTAAACGCGGCGATCGTAAATGCTGATGGAAGACGGGTCCCTGGGAGAGGAGCTCGTCTCTTAGGGGAAGGGGCCATGGAGCGCCTCCGAGAAGGAGTGTGAGGTCCGAGTACCACGCTCATCGGGGCCAATCCGGAGCAATGAGAATGGTCGGAATGCCCTCCTGCTTGATTCTGCGAAGTATCCGGGGCAGAAGAGGAATGGGAGGGAAGACATACAGGAACAAGAAACCCTCCCAAGGGGCTACTAGTGCATCCACTGCGTATGCCTGTGGGTCCCGTGTCCGAGATAGGAAGACTGGGAGCTTGTGGTTGAGCCTGGAAGCCATCAAGTCTACTTCCGGACGACCCCAACGGAGACATATGGCGTTGAAGATCTCTGGGTGCAGGGACCACTCCCCCGGGTCCACCGTCTCCCGACTGAGGTAATCCGCCGTCCAGTTCTCCACACCCGGGATGTGTACCGCAGAAATGGAGGGGACGTGACGTTCCACCCACAGAAGGATCTTAGTCACTTCCAACATCGCCACGCGGCTGCGGGTCCCTCCTTGGTGGTTGATGTATGCCACTGCCGTGGCATTGTCCGGTTGGAACCTGACCAGGGATCCCTTCAGTCGGGGGTTCCAGTGAAGTAGGGACAGATGAATGGCTCGCAGTTCCAGAATATTGATGGACAGTTTGGACTCCGACAGAGACCATTTCCCCTGGACCATCCAGGACGGGAGGAAACCCCCCCCAACCCAGAAGACTGGCGTCGGTGGTAATGACCGTCCACGAGATTGGCAGAAAGGATCGGACGGAAGTCATAGCTGGAGCCATAAGCCACCACACAAGGGACAACCGCACCCTGGGGGGAAGGGAGATTGGGCGGTTCAGGGAGTCTGGTGACTTGTCCCAGGTCGACAGAATCACCTGTTGAAGTGGGTGAGTGTGAAACTGAGCGAACGGGACTGCCTCGAAGGAGGCAACCAGAGTTACCAGTACCTGCATGCAAAAACGGATCGCGGACAGAGGTCGACGGTGGAGGAGACGGACAGAGCTCTCTAGAGATCTCCTCTTTTGGGGGGGAAGGGGGGGGGGAAGTCTGATCGACGCTGTATCGGAGTCGAGTGTCATTCCCAGGAAAGTTATCTGTCTGCTGGGAAGGAGGGATGACTTTTTGAAATTGACTAACCAGCCAAACCGAGACAGAGCTTCCACCCACGCTGATGTCGAGGCTTTCCCCGTTCTGATCGAAGGTGGGCGCTTTGACCAGAATATCGTCCAGATACGGGATTAGGACGATACCCCTGGACTGCAGGAGTGCCAGGAGTGGGGCCAGAACCTTAGTGAAAACACGCGGTGCGGTTGCCAGTCCGAAGGGGAGGGCCAAGAATTGATAGTGGTTCTCTCCTACTGCAAAGCGGAGGAAACGCTGGTGCGAATGGGCGATGGGAATGTGCAAGTACGCGTCCTGAATATCCACTGAGGAAAGAAATTCGCCTTGCTCCAGGGAAGCCACTACAGAGCGTAAGGACTCCATCCTGAAGCGCTGGAGTCTGACGAAACGATTCATTAGTTTGAGGTCCAGGATTGGACGGACAGATCCCTCCTTTTTGGGAACTACGAAAAGATTTGAATAAAAACCCCTGAAGTGTTCCGCTGGGGGAACTGGTGTGATTACCCCCTGTGTGACAAGTTTCTGCAGAGCCTGAAAAAAAGCGGTCGACCAGCCAGGATCCTTGGGCGGCTGGGGCGGAAAGAAACGATCTGGTGGATGGGAAGCAAACTCGATTTTGTAACCCGATGTTACAATCTCGAGAGCCCAGGCGTCGGAGATGTGGGCTCGCCCAACCTCCTGAAAGAGGAGGAGACGTCCCCCCACCCGCTGGGATGGGGGAGCTCCATCATGCGGAGGAGGATGTTTGTTGCCAGAGGAACGGGCGAACTGGGTACGGGGAATCCATGAAGGTTAAGGCTTAAAGGAAGGCTTCTTTCTCTGTTCCTGTGAGGAGGTACCCGAGCCTGTCTTTATCGCAGTGCGCGTGCCGGAGAAACGGCGAAAGGACTGGAACCTGGAATTGGAAGGCTTGGGTCTAAAGGGGCGTCTGGGTTTATTTTGAGGAAGGTGGGTGCTTTTACCACCAGTGGCCTCGGAGATAATTTCATCCAGTCTGGTACCAAAAAGTCGTGAGCTTGAAAAGGGGAGGCCCATAAGGGAACGCTTGGAGGACGAATCAGCTGTCCAGACCTTCAGCCATACTTTGCGACGCATGGCTACATTAAGGGCTGAAGCATGAGCGACTAAGGTGCTCGCATCCAGGGAGACCTTACAGAGGTATTTGCCTGCTTGGGAAATTTGGAGTGCTAGGGCCTGAAGTTCCTCCAGGGGCAGGTCCGACGAGATGTCCTGGTGTAGGCGGAGTGCCCATTCAGAGACTGCCTTAGCGGAAGCGGATGCGAAGGCTGATTTGGAAAAGGATTCCAGGCGGCGATCCACTGGGTCTTGAAGGGACAACCCATCTGCTACTGGAATGGCCATGTGTTTGGAGAGACGCGCCACCGGTGGATCCACCCTGGGGGGCGCTGACCATTTGTCCACCGAGGTGGTTGGAAAGGGATAGAGCAAATCGAGTCGCTTTGACGCGGTAAAGCCCATCTGGATGGTCCCACGATTTAGCAATGACAGCAGAGAAGTCGTCATGCAGGGGAAATACCTTGCTGACCAGAGGACGAGGACTCGTCCTGGATCTGGAAGGTATCATGGACGGCTGTGACTAGGCTGTCGACCATGGACGCCATCTTAGACGACTGGTCTGGGTCTATATCAGACCCCGAATCAGGGATCTCTCCTTCAGAAAGTGCCTCGCTCGGGCGGGAGGACACCTCAGAGCATGACCTGGGAGGTGGCGGTGAGATAGATGCCTCAGAGGAGGACGAATGACCTGTTCTGGGCCGTTTGCGGGAGGTTCTACCCCCAGGCTGGCTGCTAGCGAAGGGTGTAGATTGTGAAGGTGGCATATGGTCGACCAAACGACCCATGAGAGTGAGGGTGGTTTGGGACACTTTTGATAAATCTGCCATTGCCTTGGACAGGGCTCGAGCCCAGTCCGGTTCCACATGGTCAGGTGGGCATTGCGGTTGCTCGGGCAGGGGAGCTGGTGTGGGTGCACGGCATGCTGCGCAGAAGGGGACCGATTGGCCACGTGGGAATTATAGAGCACACTTAGCACAGGCATAGTGTGTGGGAGCTGAAAGCGGACGGGGGGGGGGGGAATCAGCCGTGGGCTCGGACATGGCCAGTAAGGAAAAAGGGGGAGGGCTGGAGGGAGGATAGTCTGTCCTACCAGGAAAATGGCAACAGGAGGAGGTCCAGCTGAGTCCAGGCGATTCCCAAGGTCCTGCTGTCCCCCAAGAAGCATCTGCAGGGAGGTGGAGGTCACAGCGCGGGAAAGAAGCGCGGGAAGTTTAAGACACGGGGGAGGTCGGAAGAGATGCAGCCTAGTAAGGCCCAAAGCCGGGGGCTAGATTAGTGTGCGCGGCCGGTCGGAAGCACTTCCGGTCACGGCCTGCACGCTGAAGCTGAGGAGCGGCCGTGTTTAAGGCCGCCAGAGGAACCGCGCGTGCAGACGGACTTGTGGATGGAAGCCCGAAACGAGAGCCACGGCCCCGATCGTGCGGCTGAACGTCCAGGGAACCACCCGCCGCAGCGCCCGGCAGCGGGAGGCGAAATATATCAATGGGTCTTCCATGCCCAGTGGAAGACCCAGGAAACAAGCCCCGCTGGACAAGATAAGGGGATGCGTTGGTGGTAAAGTGGGCAGGTGGCCGGCGGTGGTGGAAGGGGGCTGGTGGAAGGGAGGAGGGGGTGTGATACTTACCCACAGTGGCTGAAGTCACTTACCCACCTTCTGCCTTCACCCTCCATGAATAGCCCAGCAGGGTCACCTCTTCAGACGCTGGCACAGGAGTGGCAGGAGTCTGGGGAGAGAGGGACATTGTGATTACAGGTGATCCCCTATGCTGGTGGGAAGCAGGGGAGCATTGCTGCCCTGGTCCACTTTTCTTCTTGGGGGAACTGGGCAGGGAGGGGGTCCGACCCTGGCCAGGTGTCCCCGGGGAACAGGGAGGCTAGGCGACCCTGTCCCTCTTGTAGGAAAGGATAGAATAAAGTAAAATAAAATAAATAAAAATGACGAATAACCCTGCGGTGCAGGGACGTCTGCCTCCTACGACACTAAGCTAAAAACTGTTATGCTCTCTCCAGGCTGGAGGGGGTATAGCCGGCAGGAGGAGCTAACACTTTTCAGCGTAGTGTCACCTCCTAGTGGCAGCAGCTATACCCACGGTCCTGTGTCCCCCAATGATACGAGCGAGAAAAAAAATTTGTTGGGGCACGCTTTGCATGGCGCTGATTGTTTGGCTCCTCAGGCTTTTTAAAAGTTGGGTGGTACGTGTGTGTGTAGTGTATATATGGTGTATTTATGTATGTGTACCATGTATATTGTGTATTTATGGGTATGTGTGTTGCATATATATGGTGTATGTATATGTAAACGTGTTGCGATGCTGCATTGTCCGCCATTGAGTAGGGAACCTGTTAAAATTTTGAATCCCACCCGAGTATACAGATGTAATAGAACTAAAATGAAGTGATACAGTATTTGTTAATGTGTTATGAACAAAGATAAAGACCACTATGAAGTGTAAATTGCTAAATATATATCAGGTGTTTTTTGTTTGAATAATTATTACCAATGTGTTTATTTCTTAACCTGTAGAGGACCCGTGCCGTACATGTACGGTGCTAGTGGACGTGACTTAAGGACCAGCGGCATACATGTACTGCAGCTCCTGCCTGATCAGTGGCACAGACCTGGCAATCACTGACAGCTGGGCTCCTGCTGCATAGACTGGCATAGATGAAAACAGTGATGCCGGCGTATTAACCCTGTGTATGCCACGATCAAAGCTGACCGCAGCATGCAGTGGATTTGCGGAGGGTAAAGGCTTCCTCCGCGTCCCCATCGGGTCCGCTCGCTGCATGTACCAAAAAGTGCCATATATCTGTTCATAAATGACCTCCCAAGTTTCTACATAGGCATATTGCCAGCACATCACCCCAGTAGCATTCTGCTGCTGAGGTATTGCATTTTTTCAATGCATATTAGCCCCTGTTATTAAATGCATTGCATTATGGCAAAAGAATTTTATGGCAATAACACCATTTTTCTACCTGTGTTATTGAAAATCTAGTTCACAGCAAACACTGCATTTGATACTGTAGGTGCAGGCTCAAAATGTGCCAGACCTAACCCATGCTTGGCTGCTGCTAGCTCTCTGTGGAATGTGCGAGTATGTCCTTTCTGGAAGTTTTTCTCCACAATACCAGAAGAGAAAAGCATTGACGTGTGCAAGCTCTGCAGGATTAAAATAAGCTGTGTGTACCATGGCTCTAATGCAGCGGCATCACCCGATCCAGGGGGAAAATAGTAACAGCCACCAGCTAGTGCAACATGTGTCGTATCCTCCTTCCCTTGGTCTCCTTTGTGGCAGTCAGGCCGGATCTACAGTGTTTCTTATCATCACTTACTGCTTTTCCCACTAAGACTATTCCTACTCTGCTCCATCAACAGCCATTGATAGTGAAATGTGCAAGAAACATATACAGTCATGGCCAAAAGTTTTGAGAATGATACAAATATTAATTTTTACAAAGTCTACTGCTTCAGTTTTTATAATGGCAATTTGCATATACTCCAGAATGTTATAAAGAGTGATCAGCTTAACAGCAATTACTTGCAAAGTCAATATTTGCCTAGAAAATGAACTTTATCCCCCAAAACACATTTCAACATCATTGCAGCCCTGCCTTAAAAGGACCAGCTAACATCGTTTCAGTGATTGCTCCATTAACACATGTGTTGATGAGGACAGGGGCTGGAGATCAATCTGTCATGATTAAGTAAGAATGACACTACTGGACACTTTAAAAGGAGGTTGGTGTTTGGCATCATTGTTTCTCTTCTGTTAACCATGGTTATCTCTAAAGAAACACGTGCAGTCATCATTGCACTGCACAAAAATGGCCTAACAGGGAAGAGTATCGCAGCTAGAAAGATTGCACCTCAGACAACAATCTATCGCATCATCAAGAACTTCAAAGAGAGAGGTTCCATTGTTGCCAAAAAGGCTCCAGGGCGCCCAAGAAAGACCAGCAAGCGCCAGGACCATCTCTTAAAAGTGTTTCAGCTGCGGGGATCGGGCTACCAGCAGTGCAGAGCTTGCTCAGGAATGGCAGCAGGCAGGTGTGAGTGCATCTGCACGCACTGTGAGGCGGAGACTCTTGGAGCAAGGCCTGGTCTCAAGGAGGGCAGCAAAGAAGCCACTTCTCTCCAGAAAAAACATCAGGGACAGACTGATATTCTGCAAAAGGTACAGGGAGTGGACTGCTGAGGACTGGGGTAAAGTCATTTTCTCTGATGAATCCCCTTTTCGATTGTTTGGGACATCTGGAAAACAGCTTATTCGGAGAAGACGAGGTGAGCGCTACCACCAGTCTTGTCTCATGCCAACTGTAAAGCATCCTGAAACCATTCATGTGTGGGGTTGCTTCTCAGCCAAGGGAATCCGCTCTCTCACAGTCTTACCTAAAAACACAGCCATGAATAAAAAATGGTACCAGAATGTCCTCCGAGAGCAACTTCTCCCAACCGTCCAAGAGCAGTTTGGCGATCAACTATGCCTTTTCCAGCATGATGGAGCACCTTGCCATAAAGCAAAGGTGATAACTAAATGGCTCAGGGAACAAAACAGAGATTTTGGGTCCATGGCCTGGAAACTCCCCAGATCTTAATCCCATTGAGAACTTGTGGTCAATCATCAAGAGACGGGTGGACAAACAAAAACCTACAAATTCTGACAAAATGCAAGCATTGATTGTGCAAGAATGGACTGCTATCAGTCAGGATTTGGTCCAGAAGTTGATTGAGAGCATGCCAGGGAGAATTGCAGAGGTCCTGAAGAAGAAGGGTCAAACTCATTCTAACGGTCAATATAAGCTTTTGTTACTCATATGATTGCAATTATATTTCTGTATGTGATAAAAACATCTGACAAACACACATAAAAAACAGAGGGCAGCAGATCATGTGAAAATATAATATTTGTGTCATTCTCAAAACTTTTGGCCATGACTGTATATGCACCCAGCAATCTGCTGGCGTGCAAGCTTAACTCCCACCTGGCCAAGTTACTGGTGGTGCAGTCTCTTCTTAACCACTTATTGGATTCTGCTGCCTTTAGGGAGCTGAAGACATGCACTCAGCCTCACTAAAAGATACCTTGCCAGCATAATTTCTCGCAAAAAAAAAAAAGTCATCATTCCTTTGTGCTGTCACTTGGTGGAGAAATTGGGCCACTCCTTCCAATTGTTGCTGTGCAGCAACTCCATGCCACAGTGGACACCTGGAGCAGCTGTTGCAGGCAGACAGTATATGTCTTTAATCGCCCACTGGGTCAATGTTTTTTCGCTGTGAGGCAGCGAGGCAATAAGGCCAGGTCCTATTGACACTTGTATGTGTCAGTCTGAACGCCCTCCTGGACTTCTAGCGACAGAACACTCTGCCATTACACTGCTCCATTCTCAAAGTTCAAACTATCTGGAATTCCAAGTTGCATAGAGCGTCTGTACGAGCACTGTAAAGCCGTGAATAATTTTGTCATGCACCAGACCACCTCAGCTTGCAGCATGTGTTGTTTTGACGTCAAGCAGTAGCACCTCAGAGACACCTGTCGAATACTGAAGACCTTTGAAGAGGCCACAAAATGTATCAGTAGGGAAAACAGCGGCATGAACTATGTAATCCCTCTGATATTTATCTTTGAACAGACGCTTACACTGATGGAACAAGGGATTATGGCGAAAGAACAGCCTGCTAGGCTCTGTGTAGCTGTTGGGGACCCACAAGCAGAAACTTCCATGGAGAATGAGGATCTGCCATTGAAGGAGGAGGAGTTAGTGCTGGAGGAGCAAGTGAATGAAGATGATGACGACACCAGCCACAATGACCTATCTTCTCAATGGGGGGCGGTGCCAGAAAGACCTTGGTCCTCTGGCACATTAGCCAAAATGGCAAACTGTAAGCTTACTTGCTTATGTACTGACAAATGTATCATTCACATGAAGCAGTCTGATGATTACTGGATAGCCTTGTTTTTAGACCCTCGCTACCAAAGCAAAATGGGGGGGGGTGTTTTCCTCTTGCCAAAAGGGAGGGCAGATTACCTTATTACCAGGTACCTTATTACCAGGAAACTGTGTATACAACTTGCTGCAGCCTTTAGCGAGGAGACACCTGCCGCCCATGTGTCTTGAGGTCCCTTCTCTGCCCCACAGCAGACTATTAGTCTCCAGGAAGTGATGGGTGTATAGCCCCCTGTCATAGCAACCAGAGAAGCTGCAACTAGACCCTCATCTATATTAATAGTAATGCTACAGTATTTCCCTGTAGTAAATAAAATGCCATATTTTGATGCTCTCCATTTATATAAAAGGCAATACAGTTGGCTATAACATTTCAAAACATACCAATAGGTAAAATGGACCTAGCGTGTATCTAAGATAAGAAAATTTGATTGTGAACTACAGACTATGTTGCACTATATAATCCACAGTAATTAAATAGCATAAACCTGAGTTTTACAGGTTAGCAGATTAAAAGTCTAGTAGACAAAATATATCTATGAAGAAATACGCACAAGGTGCATGTTTAAGTTATTTTATATCAATAAAAAAGACAAAAGCAAACACATGAATCAAAATGGCTAATGACAAAAATGTTCAAGAGGTGTGTAAAAACCATTTGCACTGTAGGCCAGCTTACATTTGTCTTCTGGCCTCTGAACAGTTTATAAACTCCAGTGTATGATGTGCCTGTAGATCATACCTATCCAGTTGTAGGTTGACAGTATGTTGCTCTTCACCAATCTTATCTTAGTGCCATTTAAACCACTGTGAAAAAATTCTACAGACTATCTTATGTGAAATTTCAGTTGTGTGGGCCTATTTGTTGAAGCCTAAAATGTGATCCATGACATACAGTATATTCTGGAACATGAACACATTGTAACTCTTTGAACTCTTTCAGACTAAAAGTGGCATTTTTGCTCATAGCAACCAGAGTGAAAAATGAAGGGGTTTCCCACTTTTTGTTCTAATTGATGACCCATTCTCCTATTTTCCTTCAAGTGAATGGGAGCTGGGCTGCCGTACGCCCAAGCTGTCCCTACACAGTGGTTGGAGCCCTCTGCTTGTAGCCCCAACCAATCTGATATTTATGACCTATCTGGAGAATAGGTCAACAATATCAAAAAGCTGGAAAACCCCTTTAATTTTTTTTAACTGCTGCAAAAAATAAAAGGTGGTTGTTGGATTGTGGTTACTATGGGTAATAAGGTCACTTTGTCAATAAAACCCATATATCACAGTGGTCTTTTTTTCTTCACACAGTGAACAGAGCCTTCTGTTTCTAGCCCCACCAATTTGATTTTCATGACCTATCTGGAGAATAGGTCATCAATATTAAAAAGCTGGAAAACGGCTTTAAGTTATTTAGTTGGGGCAAAAAAGGTGTTTTTTGGATACTGGCTGCTATGGGTAATAAGGTCACTTTCTCTGTCAAAACCAATAACCAAACATCACAGCGGTCCTTTTTTTTTTTACCCGTGTTCTCTTACGCTGCTGAGCTGCATTATAGTGTCATGCAAAAGCTCTTATAGTCCCATTAAATGCACTGATGTAAAGATCAAAACATGTCTGATTCTTTAGGCTGGAAAAGCCCAGTTGAACCAAAAATTGTAAGCATGAATTTTGTAAACAGAATATCCCAGAAAAATGCAAAAGAATAAAATGTACAAATATTCCACATATTGTTCACCCCAAATCAGCTAGCCACCTAAACACAGACTGTGCTGCCAGTCTTTTTAAATGCAAATCAGAACACATGAAACTAAAGTGCAAGTTCTGCAAACGCCTGTCTGTTCCAGTTTGGTAAAAAGCACTCTATTCCACACCAGAGTTTCGGATGATGCTGGCAAGAATTCTGGTACCAGGTGAAAACTTTTTTTTTCTTGCTCCAAGATTCCTGCTTTTATACACAAGTGTTATATAGTTGGGTAAATTCTTTGACCTTTTTAAAATAAGCATTTGAAGTGTGAAGGAATAGTTCCAATGAAAGACTTTATCAATATTTTCCTTCAAGATTCAAACCAGGGCAACTAATCTGTGATGTTCAGCATGCTGCTTTGTGCATCCCATCTGGTGCTTCCATATTTCATTCCATTTATTTATTCCATCTTAGATCTTTCAAAATGTGTGATCATCCTCTCCTGTAAAAAAGAAAAAAAAAAAATAAATAACTTACTTGAAATTACTGTATACATATTGTCCCTAATACTTAATTTGCGTCTTACAGTTAGCTATAGACACTTAACGGTTTATGAGATCATTTGAAAATTGTCCAGCGCTCTGATTAAAGTCTGGTAAGGTCCATATTTATTTCAGCATGTTAAACTACATCCAGCATTTTGTCCAACAGACAGTAACGTTTACGTGTTTCGGATGTCTCCGATATCTGAACTGTGTAAGTTTACTGTATGTTGGACACAATGCGGAATGCATTTTGATGTAATGAAAGAAATGTGGATCTCTTCACAAGTTCAAAAGAATATTGTCCAGCTCTCTGATTAAAGTTAATCAGAGAGCTGGACAATATTCTTTTGAACTTGTATTGGGCCTTTCCTCTAGGCGAGCCCATGCAGCTTGATCCCAGTAAGGTGAGCAGGACTACTTTCTTTATCTCATTCCCTCATATAAACCAAACATTAACATGATCTTCAGTTTCTGACAATTCACTGCTATTAAGTGCAGGGTGACTCATTACAACCAAGCACATGACTATCATAAGTTCTACTTTTAGGAGGAAAAAAAAAAACACATACTGACCTCATCTGAATCCAATAATGCAGGGAGAGCCCTGCAAGAAAGACACAAAACAGTCATTCAAAAGAAATTGTACTGTACTTCTGACACACTTCTGCATAACTATCTACTTAGTGCACCTCGGTGCTTAAAGGGATTTCTGTGTTTTTTTTTTTTTTTTTAATGCCACTCCCAGCCAGCTGAACCTGTGAACAGAAACATGCTAACCTGCTCCCCACTGCTTGGTTCCGTCTCCCTGGCTGTTAACTGCACTTCTGTTACCAGTCTGTCAACATCCGCATGGACAGGGTCACGTGTGCCACTGCCGACAATGACTGGCATGTGACCAAGCAGTGACGTGCTGCTTGGGGAGCACATCTCCGCTGAGGCCAGTTATTAGCTGCAGGAATACACCTGACCCTGGCTGTGCCGATGTTGATGGGGACCAAAAGCGCAAGGGAGTCAGGGAGCTAGAACTGATAAATCGATCTGGATGAGTGGTGAGATAAAAAAAAATCCCAGGAAACCCCTTAAAGGAAGGGCAATCTTAGGCTACTTTCACACTTGCGTTATAAGGTGTCCGCATGAAGAAACTGATCCAAACGGATCCGTCATGACTCACAATGTAAGTCAATGGGGACTGTTTTCTCAGACACAATAGAAAATTGATCCGTCCCCCATTGACTTTCAATGGAGTTCATGACGGATCCGTCTTGGCTATTCAAAAGATAATACAAAAGGATCCGTTCAGAACGGATGATGACGGTTGTATTATCATGACGGAAGTGTTTTTGCTGATCCATGACGGATCCAGCAAAAACGCTGGTGTGAAAGTAGCCTTAGTCTACTTTCACATCAGCGTTTTCCTTTCCTGTGTTGATATCTATCATAGGATCTCAAAACCAGAGGAAAACACTTCAGTTTTGTCCTCATTCATTGTCATTGAAATTAATTGGGTTGCAGTGTCACTCACAAATAGCTGACCCCAGAACTGGAAAAAAAAATAAATCCTGGATTTTTTTACATTCTGGTGTCATGGTACAGCAACTTCTGGGTTGTACTGCAATACTATTCAGCTCTGTGGCTTTGATTGTGTGATGGATATTGTCGCCACTGCCTTAAAGGGGTTGCCTGGAATTTTTTTTTTTAATCCCACCCTCATCTAGTGGGACCTGTGAAGAGAAACATACAGTAGAAGAAGAGAAGCTGCCGCCAGAAACAAAACAGAGCAATACTATTTTAAAATTCATGCATGAAAATACTGTTTTTGTTTTGTTTTGTTTTTTTAAATCACAGCTGTGTGATTTTACATGCAGTTTTCAGGGCTATGTATTTTCCCACTGATCACAATAGAGACAAAACACTGCAAGCTTGTGTGAAATAGCTTTCAATATTTTTGGCATGCTGCTTAAAGGGGTTGTATACCTTTTTCTTACTATGTTACGTGGCCTGGAAGCAGCTCAGCCCCATTGAAGTGAATGCGGCTGAGCCAAGACCAGGCCAGTGAAGTAGTTGTGACGTCACTGGCCTGTGGAAAGCCGCGAGCCACAATGCTACTGTGAGCACTGCTGCCTTCTCAAACATCTAATCGGTGGGGGTCCCAGGTGTTGGAACCTAGTTTGTGTGGTGCCACTTTCGTTCCCATGGCGGTCCCGGTTAACTGATGGTATTATTGTGTTGTCATATATGAAGAAGTTATTCTTGAGAATAAACTCAAGTCCTTTGGATAGGAAATCAATTTGGGAAAGTTTGAGGGTAGGGTCTCTGGCTAAAGTCTGTTGTATGCATTGAATACCTAGTTTGTGTGGGATATTTGTGTATAGGGAAGTAACGTCCAGGGTAAGTAGCGCAAAGGATGGTTGCCAGATGATTGTTTTTAATTCATTAATTAATTGACAGGAATCATGTAAGTAGCTGGGGAGTTTTTTGACATGGGGTTGTAGGTGTAGATCAAGAAAGTGAGAAAGATTACTGGTGGCGCATTTTGTATTTGAAATGATCGGTCTACCAGGAGGTTTTTCTGTATTTTTATGTATTTTGGGTAAATAATAGAAATATGGGGTGTTAGGATTGCGGGGCATTAAGAATTTTTTCTCATTCTCGTTAATGTAGGTATCGTCAAATGCTTTTTTTACCATGGAATTTAATTCTTTTATTACTTGTGGAAAAGGATTTTCGGTAATGATCTGATAGTATTTTGTATCGTTAAGGATATTATTTGCTTCCGCTTTGTAATCATGGTAGTCTAAAATAACAATGCCCCCCCCTTTATCAGCAGGGCGAATAATTATTTTTTCATTTTTTCTCAAATTTTTTAGGGCCTTTTCCTCGTTCCTATTTAAGTTGGTTTGTTTACTATTGGTGTATTTATTATCCTGTAATTTTTTGAGTTCTGAGGATATTAAATCAAAAAACGTTGGGATAATGTGTCCCTTTGTTGTGTGTAGGGAAAAAGTTAGATTTTGGTCTTACATCTTGGTGTTTATAAGTGGATGTGATTAGGTTAGTATCTGTATTTTCATTACTGATTCTATTGGGATTCAGTATTTTTTCTATTTCAAAGTGCCGTTTTATGGTAAGTTTTCTCCTGTATTGTTGCATGTCAATGAAAAGTTCAAAGGGATTTATGTTGTTCATGGGACAAAATGATAAGCCCTTCTGTAATAGACTGGTCTCAAACGCTGTCAGTTTGTAGTTGGATAAATTGAATATCTTAACTGTGGATGGTTTGAGATTTGTATCGAAGGCGGTCTGTGTGTGGGGGGTGGTTTTGGAGGTTAATGTTTTCCTTTTTTGAACCCCTCCTTCTCTTGCCCCTATTTCTGATTTTCTTTTTCCTGGTGTTGGCTTGAAGTATTGTGTGATTTGTGTCTCGTGGGTAGTTGGGGCTTTTTTTGATGGTGGGGGGTTGGCCAAGGATCTGGCATGGTCTAAAAAAGGCACTACGCCATTAGAGTTAGTATATGTGTTGTCTGTTACCATGATGGGAGGGGTGGTGACAATGCCTATGGTCTCTTCCTGTGATGGATAAAAAAAAAAACAACAACATGGCCACGCCCCCTTTTCACTCTTGGCGCCAAAAACGGTCTTTTAAATGTACTGTTGTTTGCACTATGTGTTATTATTATTATTGTCCTGAATAAGGAGGCACTGATCCTCCGAAACGCGTAGACTCTAATAAATTAATTTTAGCTACATCGACAAACTATGGTGTAGTTTTATGTCTGATGACAGCGCCTATCAAAAAGGATCCTATTCTTTTCCATTATTTCTGTACTTACTGACACCCCTGGTTCTACTGAGGGCTGTACGTGTGGACCTTGGCTGCAGTCAACGGACGACATTTTGCCGTGTTGCTGGTCGGCTTTTCAATAACCAGCGAAGTTCTACATAGTGGTTGTGGCTTCCCACAACTACTAGGGGTAAGCATATTATTTACTTTTAACCCCGTATGACCTATTGATTCGGCACATGTGGCGCGCCTTCTTTGTCTCTCTCTCTTACATGTTTACCGCAAACAGCTAAATCTTTAGCTTGCTTCCGGAAGGACGAAGTCCTATTTTAAGAAGAAGTTGCTGCCTGAGTGCCATAACCAACCCTTTCTTGCTGACGTGTATTATCTTTGGACAATTCTATGATGGAATACTTTGGAAACGTCTTCTTCAAAGACAAACCCTGGTAAAAAGATATACAGATACCCATACATCACCTAAACAGGTAACAAACAAAAAAAACTGTGAAAATTTTTGAAGCGGAAGAAACACAAAAAATGATGGACATGTTTAAATTATTTGAATCTAACCTCAAGGACGAATTGTTTCACCACCTCGATTCGCTATTTCTAAAAATCTATTTACAGGAGAACTTGGCCCCAAGAGGCCTTAGACTGGCTATTCCACCAACGTTTTGTGATGATAAAGTATTTTGTTACGAATGGGATGATTATTTAGATCAATGCGCCGCAGGCCTTATGCGCCTTATCCTAAACAAAAGAGAACTGTTGTCTGGTAATTTATCTGATGCCATTGAACAAACCCTGACATCTCTTGAACAATACAAGTCCCACCCAGATTTCCATACCATTAATCAAACTCTCACTAATAAAATATATCAGATGGAATCCGATATTATTGCCAAAAAATCCAGAAAACTACATAGAGACAGAGAAGATAAAAAATCTGGCCATTATCGCACTTGGAAAATCCATTGACATAACACTATTAGTAAATCACACTATAAACATCCCAGCAAGAATAGCACCCCAGGTGCATCCATACCTGAACATTTACATACTGAACCCCAAAAAAGCAGAGCATTTAAGAACAAAAATTTCCAAAAAATCTCTCAATACACCTCCAACTCAGTACAACAAAAACCCAAACTTACCACTACTCAACACCCTACTATAACATCTACTATAAAACCTCTGGTCACTACCACTACCCCTTCTACCAATTCTAAAATACCTCTGGTCAATTCTGCTACCGCTTCTATCGGACTTCCTCAGGCCCCGGTTATCCATACATACGGTTCACTTCCCCATATTACCCCCACGAAAGGCCATACTCCTCTTTGTTCAACTACCCCCACAGTTTCTCCTACCATTTCACATTTGCCTGAAAACAACCACTTACCTAAGACACACATCACCGATTTACCCACTGATGAATTTCTAGAGAAGTTCCGTTCACTTAGGGATAAGTATCTCATTACCAAAAATAGGTTAATCGCTAATAAACAATCTGGGCTTTGTCCCACGTCCCTTAAGCCTTACACATCTGCCCTGATCTCTTTTGATGAGATCAGCCTCTATCCATCACAGGAAGAGACCATAGGCATTGTCACCACCCCTCCCATCGTGGTAATATACAACACATATACTAACTCTAATGGCGTAGTGCCTTTTTTAGACCATGCCAGATCTTTGGCCAACCCCCCACCATCAAAAAAGCCCCAACTACCCACGAGACACAAATCACACAATACTTCAAGCCAACACCAGGAAAAAGAAAATCAGAAATAGGGGCAAGAGAGGAGGGGTTCAAAAAAGGAAAACATTAACCTCCAAACCCCCCCCCCCACACACAGACCGCCTTCGATACAAACCTCAAACCATCCACAGTTAAGATATTCAATTTATCCAACTACAAACTGACAGCATTTGAGACCAGTCTATTACAGAAGGGCTTATCATTTTGTCCCACGAACAACATAAATCCCTTTGAACTTTTCATTGACATGCAACAATACAGGAGAAAACTTACCATAAAACGGCACTTTGAAATAGAAAAAATACTGAATCCCAATAGAAACAGTAATGAAAATACAGATACTAACCTAATCACATCCACTTATAAACACCAAGATGTAAGACCAAAATCTAACTTTTTCCCTACACACAACGAAGGACACGTTATCCCAAAGTTTTTTGATTTAAAGGGGTTCTGTAGTTATTTAAGACTGATGATCTATCCTCTGGATAGATCATCAGCCTCTGATCGGTGGGGGTCCGACACCCGGGAGCCCCGCCGATCAGCTGTTTGAGGAGGCAGCGGCGCTGCAGGAGCGGCGCGACCTTCTCTGTGTTTACCGCAGGCCAGTGACATCACGACTAGTATCACTGGCCTGGGCGGGGCTAAGCTCCATTCAAGTGAACAGAGCTTAGCCCCGCCCGGGCCAGTGATACCATCCAGAGGATAGATCATCAGTCTTAAATAACTACAGAACCCCTTTCATATCCTCAGAACTCAAAAAATTACAGGATAATAAATACACCAATAGTAAACAAACCAACTTAAATAGGAACGAGGAAAAGGCCCTAAAAAATTTGAGAAAAAATGAAAAAATAATTATTCGCCCTGCTGATAAAGGGGGGGGGGGGGGCATTGTTATTTTAGACTACCATGATTACAAAGCGGAAGCAAATAATATCCTTAACAATACAAAATACTATCAGATCATAACCGAAAATCCTTTTCCACAAGTAATAAAAGAATTAAATTCCATGGTAAAAAAAGCATTTGACGATACCTACATTAACGAGAATGAGAAAAAATTCTTAATGCCCCGCAATCCTAACACCCCATATTTCTATTATTTACCCAAAATACATAAAAATACAGAAAAACCTCCTGGTAGACCGATCATTTCAAATACAAAATGTGCCACCAGTAATCTTTCTCACTTTCTTGATCTACACCTACAACCCCATGTCAAAAAACTCCCCAGCTACTTACATGATTCCTGTCAATTAATTAATGAATTAAAAACAATCATCTGGCAACCATCCTTTGCGCTACTTACCCTGGACGTTACTTCCCTATACACAAATATCCCACACAAACTAGGTATTCAATGCATACAACAGACATTAGCCAGAGACCCTACCCTCAAACTTTCCCAAATTGATTTCCTATCCAAAGGACTTGAGTTTATTCTCAAGAATAACTTCTTCATATATGACAACACAATATACCATCAGCTAACCGGGACCGCCATGGGAACGAAAGTGGCACCATCTTTTGCCAATATCTTCATGGGGGAATTTAAAGATCAGTATATTTTAAATTCACCTTTTAAAAAATATATTAAATACTACAAAAGGTACATTGATGACTTGTTCATCATATGGGACGGTAACGAGGATACCTCCATTGCTTTTTGCCAGACCCTTAATGCAACTAAGTGAGGCACTTCCTTTACCCCCACATACAACAAAACAAGTATTGAATTTGTCGATATTAGTATCAGCATACAAAACAACTCCATTATCACAAAAACCTTCTTTAAGTCAGTAGATACTAACAGTTAAATACACTACAATAGCTTCCATCACAAAAACTAGTTAAACAATATTCCCTATAGCCAGTATAAACGCATACGCCACAACTGCACTACTCACGAAGACTACAAAACACAAGCCAAAATACTAAAAAATAGATTCAAAGAGAAAAACTACCCGAAAAAACTAATTTCTGACGCATACAAAATATGCGCAAGCTTCACTCAGGATGAATGTTTACAACCTGGAAACAAAAAAGATGATACATACAATCAGATAAACTTCATAACACAATTCAGTACATCAAATAATCAGGTGAGAAACATTTAAAAAAAACACTGGCATATTTTGCTACAAGATCCATACCTTGTGAGACATATCTAGACAACCCAAAATTACGTTTCGTAGAGCACCCACTATCAGGAATCTCATTGCCCCAAATAAATTAAAACTACAAAAAATCCAAATGAAAGCTAGAAAATTCATACAAAATAACGGGAGCTTCAAATGTCATGCTAACCGGTGTCTTTGTTGCAACATTATTTCCCACAAAAAAAGATACTTTCATGTCTAGAACAAATGGAGTAATTTTCTCTATAAAATACCATCTTGACTGCCAATCATCCTACGTTATCTATTTAATAGAATGCCAGTGCGGCCTACAGTATGTTGGTCGAACCACCCAAGCCCTCCATTGTAGAGTAAACCAACACAGATACAATATTCAAAGGCTATACAATAAACATAGCCTTTCCAGGCACTGTGCTTCCACTACAGAAAAACAAAAACATACAATCAATATCACTCCAATTGATCATGTGCCATATAATCCATATAACCGTTTTGATATACTGCAAAAAAAGGGAGGTAAACTGGATTTACCAACTAAATACTATAACACCTTTTGGTCTAAATGAGATACATGAAACTATATTATGATACTCTATACACCCCCTAACAAGTGTACAGTAAACCTTTTTAGTTATCATACGTTTATTATATACCACCCTCTGTAATTTAGACCTCATATACATATAATCAGGTATTCATTTATTTATCTAATCTCTATCTACTCTCCATATGGTTTTAGGCTACTTTCACACTGGCGGCAGGCCTGATCCGGCAGGTGAAGGGTGCTGCCGGATCAGGCCTGCCGCAGTGACATGTGTGGAGCCGGAACCGCGCTCCGGCCCCACACATGTCACACAGTACATACATATACATACACATAAACATACACACACATATAGACATACAAACACACATACATACTTACATGCTCCCCGGCAGGTCTTCGGAGCGTCAGGACGGCTCACACAGGTCACGATTCCCCACAGCGCCCTCTGCTGGGCGCCTGGTGGAATCGTCATGTGACGATTCCACCAGGCGCCCAGCAGAGGGCGCTGTGGGGAATCGTGACCTGTGTGAGCCGTCCTGACGCTCCGAAGACCTGCCGGGGAGCATGTAAGTATGTATGTGTGTTTGTATGTCTTTATGTGTGTGTATGTTTATGTCTGTATGTGTCTATGTGTACCCGGATCCGTAATGGACTCCATTGAAAGTCAATGGAGGGCGGATCCGGTTACCATTATGGTCACACCAGACGGATCCACCCCCATTGACTTGCATTGGGGGTCATTCCGGATCCGTCTTGGTGCGGATGCCTGGACCGGAGAGCAAACCGCAGCATGCTGCGGTTTGTTCTCCGGTCTGAAGACGGAACGGAATGCTTTCAGGAGCATTCCGTTGTCTTCAGTTCAGTTTTGTCCCCATTGACAATGAATGGGGACAAAACTGAAGCGTTTTATTCCGGTATTGAGCCCCTATGACGGAACTCAATACCGGAATTTTAAAACGCTAGTGTGAAAGTAGCCTTAGAAGTATCCCAGTTCATACAGATTAAGGATGAGGATGCAAGTACCTCATATACTGAGAGAAACCCCCACGTATATCCCGACATACATATACCTTCATTTCTTCTCCCTTATTTTATGATAAAGTTATTTACTCCACTGTTTTTTTAATTCATTTGGTCCCCAATTGTAACTGTTTTTTATTCCCCTTTTATCAATGATATGGATGCAAGTACCGAGGATGCATGTACTTTTAGATTAGCACATGCTAGTTGCTATCATTATATATTCTCAAAACAAGAGATATATAATTACAACCCCCTGGTAGCCATATCTTACACTCTGATAACAATAAAACACCAATTCAATACATTAAGGATACAGATGCCACAAATCTTTTATTATCTTTACTCTGACTTTGTAATATACATGTATTTCATCTTTTATGCTATTTTATATGTAACAATTGGTTGCTATTGACAGTCAATTTATTTATTAAAAAAAGGCCACGCCCATGGTCACGCCCCTTTTCACTCTTGGTGCCAAAAACGGTCTTTTAAATGTACTGTTGTTTGCACTATGTGTTATTATTATTATTGTCCTGAAGAAGGAGGCACTGATCCTCCGAAACGAGTTACTACTGTTTAGCTACAGACAACATATGGGCAAGTAAATAAATAAGACTAAATGCAGGCCTGTGGCCAGTTACTGGTGTTTCATCCTTTTTTTTATTGGCAGATTTTGCAATGGAGGCTCTCGCCAAAACCTTTGCTACAGATGTAACCCTAGCCTTATTACATTCTGTGGTCTTCAGTTTTCCTTTAAATAACATGAATGGATGGAATTTTTCTAAGAGGGCAAAGCTAGATGCATGTATTCTGCACCTACTGTGAACTAGAAATACTCACACATCAGTAACAGATGAAGGAATGTTCTCTTCTACCCACTTCAAATCTTCCTCCTATTACAAAAAAAAAAAATTGACTTTTAGGGTACAACCACACTAGACAAATTTTAGTTTTAGACAAGATTTGTGTACAGTAGCAAAAAACATGGTTAAGATTTTTTTTTCTTATATCTCATCCACATGTTGGAGAAAATGTCCAGAAACAAAACCTGCACGACATGAAGTGCCGTGAATTTGTGGTGCAGATCTACAAATTTCTATGTAGATATACAACTTTAAAACACTTTCATGTCATTAAACTGGCTCCAATGTTGTGAAGGAAGACTCAAATATTTCATTTTCCTCTCAGTCATATTCATAGCAAACAGGGAAGAGACCTTGGGTGACACAATAGAAAAATACTTAATATGATCAAAAGTATGTGAACACCCTTCCTAATTACTGAATTCAGTTTTTTTTGCCGCGTGTGCCATTATAACTAGGCAACATTTGAAGCCAATAGCAGCCAACCAGTACGTGTGGCCATACCCTTGACAAACACCAATAATATGGGTTATACTTAACAGCTCAATGGCTTTAGAAGTGGTGTGGTCTTTGGATACAAACTTTGCTATGAGCTAGTTTGTTAAATTTCTGATCTGCTAGATCTGCCCCAGTCATATGCAAAGTCATATGCTATTATTGTGAAGTTTAAAGGGAATCTGTCAACAGGTCTGTCTTGGACCATAATCTGCAGTAGTTCATGAATAGTACTGCAGATAAAGCCCCCCCCCTTCTAGGTCAGCATTCAAAGCTGCACTGAAATACATTGCCAGAACTGCTCTGTATGCACACGGAAGTCCACTCCATTATGTTTGCATGGTAGAGCCGTGCAGACTGTGTATTTCATTGCAGCTTGCAGTACTGACAGCTGGGTACAGTGGCAGAAAGAAAATAAAACAATGGGGCTCTGGACCTATCTGCAGTACTACCAATATACTACCTCAGATAATAGGCCAAGATCGTGGCGACAGATTCTCTTTAAATGTCTAGAAGTAACAACAGCTAAGCCGCTGAGCAGCAGACCATGAAAAAGACACAGCGAGACGTTTTATAAATATCTCCCGTCTTCTACAGGACACAAAAACACATTTTGCTATCAACTTTGTGCCAAGAGTTTGTTCCAGCATGATTTTGCCCCTGTGCACAAAGCAATGACATAAAGACATGATTTGAGCAGTTTGAATGCCTGTACAGATCTTTGACTTCAACTCATATAGGACCTTGAATGCTGAACCAACATCAGTGGGTAACCTGACAAAGGCTTTTTATGGCGGAATAGACACAAATGCCAGATACACATTACAAGATCTTATGGAAAAACCTCTCTCAGAAGAGTGGAGGCTGGTAAAGCCACAAAATGGACCCCCACATCTATATTAAACCATGGTTTCTGAATGAGATGTCCAATAAACCCATATACAGTAGGTATGATAGTCAGATGTCCAAATACTTTTTGCAGTAGAATACACATTAAAGGGTACCTGCATGAAAATGCAATGTAAGCTACAGGCAGCATGTTAAAGAACAGTAGATGAGCAGATTAATATATAGGTTTATGGGAGAAAATTTAGTATAACTTTTATTTTATTCATTTAAATTGCTGCTCCTTCTGAGTATTGAAGTTAAATGGGTTGTCTCACTTTAGCAAATTGCATTTATCATGTAGACAAAGTTAATATAAGGCAGTTACTAATGTTTTGTTATCATCCATATTGCTTCATTTGGATTCATTTTTCCATCACATTATACACTTCTCGTTTCCATGGTTACAACCACTATGCAATCCATCGGTGGTGGTTGTGCTTACACACTATACGAAATAGCGCCAGCTTACTTGGTGGCTGGGACCATGGGAACGCACTTAGGCTAGTGATTTTTCCTATAGTGTGCAAGCACAGCCAGCACTGATGGATTACATGGTGGTTGTAGCCATGAAAACGAGCCATGTATAATGTGATGGAAAAATTATTGAAGCCAGCAAAGGAATCAATATTGACAATCACAATACATTAGTAAGTGCCTGGTATTAACTTCCTCTACAAGTTAAATGCCATTTGCTGAAGGGAGACAACCACTTTAAGGAGGTGGCGCTATCAGTAATTGACACATGTCTCTGTCTCATGTCTATACATAATCATAGAGGGAAGGCTGTCAATCACTGACAGGATCGCCTCCTTGACTTGAAAGCCCAGAACGAGCAGAAATTTAAATGTATAAATGATATGTTATACTGAATCTTTTTCCATAAATCTATAAGTCTGCTCAGCTTCTCCTGCTGTACAACATGCTGCCTGAATCTCATGTTTAACGTGACAAGTTCCCTTTAAGGGGCAGATTTATCAAAACTGGTGCAAAGGAACTGATGAATACACTTACCAATAATCAGATTTTCCAGACACCATGACAGCACCACAGGGACTGGAAACCTACAGAGTGAAAATGTGGAGCCTCTCTCTCACCTCAGTGGTTTATAGAGCATGAAAGTGACTCAGACTGTAGTTAATGCATACCAGTTTAACTGATTTTTTTTTTCTTTTTTACTGCTACACCTAGATGTAAAATGAAGAACCATGAAGAAAAAACCCAAAGAGGGAATAAGGAAGGGTGCTGTCACAGGGTCTGGAAAATCATAATTATTTTACTCCACCAGAGAGACAACAGATAAATAGAACCCTTCCTTAGGGAGGGACCACTGACTGTAAAACCTTTCTGCCAAAAGAAAGATCAGAAGAACTAAGATCAAGACATGTTGTTCTCAGCTCACTCTACTTGATCCTTATCTACTTCATGGGCTGAAAAGGCTAATGCATCTGTGGATCAGATCTGCAGGGCTGCCACGTGGTCTTCTCCTTCTACCTTTTACAAACAAAGTCTCCATACAGTATTATTCCAAAGTTTTGAATGAAGCGACAGCATCCGAAGCTTGCTTCGTTCAACACTGGTGAGCACCACTTGTCTCCCTTTATCCCCAGCATGTTGCCACCTTTGATGCGCTATGGGGGCGCCGTGTGTTTCTCCAATTTCATGTCTTCAAAGGGAAGAATTCCCTGAAACCTTTGAAATGGCTACATCAATTTTGGGAGCCTTATCTCAAGAAGCCAAGACATCCTCTTCAAAGGGATATGTTCTATTAATATCTCTGGGAATAAAAGCTGTTCTATTTTTTTCACTCTTTCTTAATTCAATGACAATACTTTTTTATAAACTGGAAAACATCTATGGTGTCTTTCTTTGGCTTTCCTAACCTCCTCTAGATATAATTGTTCTCAATAACTTATCTATGTCCTCAACAGGAAAACAAGGATGCCCCTCTTTTTCTTCATCTGATGATGAATGATTTCTTCAGATGAATCATGTGACACATAATTAAACTTAGATAAAGGAGTGTATTTGTTACTTTACACTTCTAATAAAAAAAATATTTTTTTAATGGGCTTCAATCATTCCTTCTGGAACAGAGGGGCCGTAGGAGGGGGGGCTGGATAGGGAGAAAAACCTTAATACTGCACCGCCTGGATGCTCCACCGGACAACTGTAGCTATCTCCTCGGCAGTGGAGATCTGGGAGTGATTAGGTTTCAATCCCACTATGTCTATATCTGTAGGGACTCCCTAGGGTTTCCAGACCAGCGGTAAGTGAAACCTGCAAAGGAAAACACTGTAGGTCTCCCACAATAGGGACAGAAAAACACTGTGGTGGCAGAGAGGCTCCACCTTTTTATTCTGTAGGTTTCCTGCCCCTGGTAGGTGGATCCTCTGTCTCTGTGGTACTGTCATGAGGGAAGGGAAAAACTGGCTTAGTTGTTCATAGCAATCACATTGATTCTTTCATTTTCCAAAGGAGCTATGAAAAATAAAGGTAGAAACTGATTGGTTGCTACTTTCCCTTGCACCTCTTTATAAATCTCCCCCTAAGTTTCTTTCTAGTAGCTCAAATGCAAGACATGGAACACCACAGAACAGGGATCTACAACCTCTGGCACTCCAGCTGTTCTGAAACTACAACTCCTAGAATCCTCCTTTCACTTCTGTGGGAGTTACAAGAACAGCCAAGTACGTGTGAATGTTAGGAGCAGCTGGAGTGCCGAAGGTTGTGGATCCCTGAAGTTGAAGGTAGAAAATTCTGTTTGGGTAAAAATGATACATAACGGCAAACAATTTGATCATTTTAACCCATGTCCAAACTAATTTTCTTAATTTTAACATCTGGAAACATTCTAATTGTGGCATTCTGACTGCAATAGGACATAATGGTATCTCCATTGGCTGATATGGTACAGGTGCCATGTCTGCACCATCAGTACTAACTGTTGGTTGCAGAATACGGCAACATCCAACTGTAATTGCTGGGATTGGAGATGACTCTTATCACAGGCCTTGTGGGGGTATTGAATAAATATTAAGAAAACATTATTTAACCTTATGGGGAACTATATAGCTATGCAATGCTCCAAGATGGCGTCTGCGTCCTGGACACGGCCGAATGCAAGGAGAAGTTCCCATCGGAATCTCAGCCCACATGAGGATTGACCAATTAATGGGAAACCTGGTACCTTATCACCCTTCAAGCTGCCCACCTATATTTTGTGTATGATAAAAACTCGCTGTGTGCCTAATAAAGCAGTCATTGCGCTCCTACTGTACTGAGGGAGGATTTCATACCCGAGTCTGTATTCTGGTGTAATTCTTCCTGCATGCACTCAGCTGGTGCCCAACGTGGGACCACCAGAGGACACGGTTACTCGGAGAGAACCGACAAGTGGGAGTCCTGAGAAAACAGAGACGATTCAACTGAAGGAGACTGATCACCTCCATACGAGCACGGTAAGTCTGCTGATTCTATGATAAACCACCTCCCAAACAAAGAAAGAAAAAAAGTAAGTCTTCCACCCTATAATGGTCCTGGGGGATGGACCTGCAGAGTCTGCAGGAGCCGAAAACCAGATTGGAGAGAGAGTTATACTGCGTGTGGTACTCCTCGACCACACCGCATGGATTCTATTCTGTGTTGACCGGGCCTGGATCACTGTCCCCACAAACACCCATGTTCTTAGGGATGGCTGGGTAGGCAGCAAGGACGACACAAAGACAGGTGAGGTTAGACCAAGATTAGGAAACAGGCAATCCAATATCGGCTCTGCCCTCAAACATTTTATATGTTTGAGGGCAGAGCCGATATTTTAACTTTTAAAAGAACCCATCCATGTTAGATTTGCCCTTAACCAAGAAGTTCTTGCCCGCTTGTTGGTCAGTGACACCGTCCGTGTTGCCTCCTGGGTGGAGACTTGCTTGCAAAAGTATGTGCCAACATCTCATATGAGGAGGATGGCACTGTGAAACAGGTGCCCTCAATGGCCAGGAACTTTGTTTGTTAGCCCTTAGCGATAAACCTCCCTGGTCCATGTTTGTGTCAGTACTCCCAGAAGATGAGAAGGAAGCCCTGCTTGCAGTATCCCTTGAGTATAGCACAGTCACATGCCATATCTCAGACAGTCCAAGACTTTGTGAAAAAAAGGGGGGTTATCAAGGAGATTGTATCCCCTTCTAAAACTCTTTAGTACCCTGAGAAAAAGGAAAGTGAGAAGGGCAAAACCCACCCAGTACTGGATGGTACAAGACCTACGTGCTGTCAATGAAGCCACAGTTTTTAATACGTGAATGCACTGAGGACATTTGTGGTCCATGTTTCCTCTTTATGATTGTTTGTCCTCTGGCCCCTTTCCACTGTTTTATGTTCAAAAGCTGGTAATTTTGTGCTCCCCCGCACTGGGTCTATCAGATTATTACATTTAGATTGTATTGTACAGAAGTGAATAGCTATGCCTCAGGTATGCCTCACCTAACTGTATGGCCAGTAACAACGCCCAGTGGCATATTACTCAGCCCAACTTGACCCCGTGGCCAGAGATGCCCCTTTCTGCATCAGAGCTGTAGCAGTTGTACAAGCCATGCTTGATAAAAGCTCTGAGATAGTTCTGAACCACAAAGTGACAGTGTCTGCTCCTCGTGATATTACATCTATCTTCACACAAGTATAACCCAAAAGTCTTTTTTGATGCCCGCCATTTGACATCACAGTGTTCCATTTTGTTGCCTGACAATGTTACTGTTTGAAGGTAATACTTTGAATCCAGCCACCCTGTTGCCTCTGGAGCTAGGGGGGGAGGGAAGAGTTAGGGCACCTCATGACTGTTTGCAGATGATGTCACAAGAGACAATGGGATTTTGACCATGTGGTAAGTCAGCCATTAGATAATCCAGATCACGTGCTCTTTGTGGATGGATCGAGGTATGGCCAGGATGGTAGGTACTACACAGGTTGGGCAGTGGTGACTAAACATGACACTCTAAAAAGCAGAGTCCTTACCACCACATATGTCTGCCCAAGAAGAGAAGCCGGAGACTCTGGAGATGGCTTGCAGATATGCAGAAGAAAAAAAAAAAAAATCCAACATTTACACTGATTCCAGGTATGCCTTTGAGTCCATGACTATGGGCCCATTTGGAAAGCCAGAGACTTCCTGACCGCTCCTGGTAAACTCATCAAAAATGGGGAAGCGGTGAGGTCTCTGATGGAAGCCCTCATGTTGCCAACTTGAGTGACGGTGATAAAAAAACAAAACAAAAGCCCACTGTGAAACAGACGCAGAGGAGGAAAAGGGAAAAGCCAAGGCAGATCAGGTGGTAAAAATTGGCTGCCAAATTGCCTAGGCAGACCCCTGCCTTAGTGGCCACAGCTCAGGTCCTTGAAATAACTCCTCCTGTCTCCCTGAAAGTTCTTAAGACCTTACAGAACCAGGCGGGGAAGGAGGAAAGGGACCAGTGGGTGTCAAAAGGGGGGACTGCAAAGGAGGAAGGCCTAACACAGTTCCAAGGAAAACTCTGCCTTCCCCAGGTCCCTTTAACCCACGATGGCACAGGCAACCCATGGAGTGACGCACCAGTCAAAGACTGCTGTGTGATTTAGTACATAGCGCATGGTACGCCCAAGGGTTCAGCACTGTAGCAGCCAGATATACTCAAGGATGTATGATTTGTGCCTCGAACAAGGTGGTTAAGGTACCCCAGAAACACATACCTCGTCCCTTGTATCCGTTCAACGTTTGAAGACTACATTCAGCTACCCAAGGTGGGTGTGCATGAGTAAGTATTGGTGTGTGATTACTTGTTTTCAGGATGGCCAGAAGCATACCCGGTAGCTAAGGTCACAGCCTAGACCACAGCAAAGAAGATTATGGCCGAAGTTGTATGTAGGTACGAGGTACCAGAGACCATTGAAGGTGACACAGGTGAAGTGATGCAAGAGATGGTTAAGGTTTTCGGTGTAGAACAGGCCTTACGTTCTTCGTACCATCCACAAAGCAGCGGTAGGATAGGAAAAAAACTGAACGGGACACTAAAGTTAAAGATTCAAAAAGCCATGGCAGTTTGGTAAGCCATGGACAGAGTACCTGCTTTTAGCCCTCTTTTCAGTAAGGTATACCCTTAAAGGGGTTGTCCGAGTTATGAAAAAAAAAATATAGCACTGTAAATCTGATGGGCAGCAATATATAACTAAGTTAAGCAAGTTTTAGGCAAAAAAAATCCATATTTCCTCATTTCCCTGGTTCTCTTCTGGTCTTTGTTTACATGCAATAACAACAATCTCAGCCCCTCCCCCCTCCCCCTTCTCTGCAAAGGGAATGAATACAAGTGCTGAGTGACATGTCTGCCTGCTGGAATGCTCAGCAGCATGTTGTATGTGTAGGACTACAAGTCCCAGCTGTACAATGACAATGCTGATACACACAGGAAATTCTCCCTACCTGTTCTTGTACAATTCCTCTATAGCTCCTTGCCCAGCATTTGTCTCCTCTCACTGCTGCAGCTACTGTTTGTTCTAAAGCCTTGAGCCCTCAGTGTGTTCTGGCTGAAGGGGTTAATGTTTTATCTGAAGGAAACCAGGGAGAGCAGATAGCAGCCGGCAAAGGAAGGGGGCGTGGCCAGTGACGTCTCGTGTACAGACTGTTATCTGAACTCTGAGGCTTGTGAACGAAACATCACAGAGCAGAGAGATAAGGTGACATCACAGGTCATGTGACCCTGAGTCAACTCTGAGAAACCAGCAGCTTTGGAAACACAAAGTATATGGGAAAGTTGTTATACCTGACAAGTTAGAAACATATAAAGAACAAAAAAATAACTCGGACAACCCCTTTAACTGTAAGACAGTCCTTAGTCCCTATGAGGTCCTTTTTGGGTCAGCCACTAGGACAGGATTGTATTTGCCACAGCAGCTCCAGATACAACATGGTTGTCTGACAGATTACATATGTGATCAGTTTGCACACGCATTTGACTAAAAAATACATTCTCAAGTTTTTGCTTCACTTCCAGTTCTTGATAAAGTACCAGGAACCCATCCACTTGTGTCTGGAGATTGGGTGGTGGTAAAAAGACACGTTTGAAAAGTCCTTAAACCGTGGTTTGATGGTCCATTACAAGTGTTGTTGACCACAGGCACATCAGTGAAGCTCAAAGGAAAGCCTAATTGGATCTACACCAGTCAATATAAGAAAGTGCTGAGTCTGAAGACTTTAAAGGAAGGTGTTTCTTGTTCCCCCTTATGTGACTGCTGATCCGGACTCAAAGAATATGGATTCTAAATAAGACAGTAAAAATAGTTTTCTGGGCCATGAAAAAGTTGTGTAAAAGAAAGAACAAAGCTGTTAAAGTCCGATACTTCCAGCCCAGTGACCCATTGATAGTATTGCCCAAAGATTCTTTGTATTAATAGTTTTTTACGTTCATCAATAATCGAGAAGTTGAAGACTGAAACCCAACTTAGCAACCACCACTCAACAGCACCCCCATATGTTCTGTATTAGGGATAGGTGAGAATCTGACTTCCCATTGTATAAGTCCATTAAGAGGGAGCCTATCCAATAGGGATAGGTTGTCTCCAAAGTGGTGAAACAACCAACAGGTACAATGGAACAGATTGTAGGACCCACTTAGATTACGGACAGTATCCAGCCAATTGAAATAGATTCAAAGGGGGGAGCTATTCGTCTCAAACCGGTGAAGAAATCCCTACCCCCATACCGCTTTCCCCATCCAGGTAGGACATCGAGTTAGAGGGGTAAGAGATGGATTTCAATGGTAAAATAATGTTTTAGGGGGGACTGTGGGGGTATTGAATAAATATTAAGAAAACATTATTTAACCTTATGGGGAACTATATAGCTATGCAATGCTCCAAGATGGCATCTGCGTCCTGGACACCACCCTGGAATGCAAGGAGAAGTTCCCATGGGAACCTCAGCCCACATGAGGATTGACCAATTAACGGGAAACCTGGTACCTTATCACCCTTCAAGCTGCCCACCTATATTTTGTGTATGATAAAAACTCGCTGTGTGCCTAATAAAGCAGTCATTGCGCTCCTACTCTACTGTGGGAGGATTTCATACCCGAGTCTGTATTCTGGTGTAATTCTTCCTACATGCACACAGTACATTAATTAGGACAGAGGTGTACAAAGGGTTGAGGTCACGTTAGATCTCCCACAACAGCCTCTTAGATGCTGCTGTCAATAATCACCATGCATCTAATGGTGGATTTACAAGTGCAGATATCAGTTCAGTTCACACATGCAGATGCTCCTTCCTGACAATCTGGCTGTCTAATGATGCAGCTGATCACGCGATGAACGAGCAAAACGCTCTATTATTGGATGAAAGTCTTCTTATTGCTGGCAAGTAAATTATTCTTTCTGGGCAGCATACCTTGCTGTTTAAAGAACACTCTGCCCAGAAACAATGCAGCTGTAGAAGGACGACCACTGCAGCACTTCACCCCCATGAACAAGCAGCCATGTACAGTGCCTTGCGAAAGTATTCGGCCCCCTGGAACTTTTCAACCTTTTGCCACATTTCAGGCTTCAAACAAAAAGATATAACATTTTAAATTTTTGGTGAAGAATCAACAAGTCGGTCACAATTGTGAAGTGGAACGAAGTTTATTGGATCATTTAAACTTTTTTGTAATGATAAAACTGAAAAGTGGGGCGGGCAAAATTATTCAGCCCCCTTGCATTAATACTTTGTTGCGCCACCTTTTTCAGGGATTACAGCTGCAAGTCGCTTGGGGTATGTCTCTATCCGTTTTGCACATCTAGAGACTGAAATTCTTGCCCATTCTTCCTTGCAAAACAGCTCAAGCTCTTTGAGGTTGGATGGAGAGGTTTTCAACTCTTTCCACATATTCTCAATTGAATTCAGGTCTGGACTTTGACTTGGCCATTCTAAGACCTGGATATGTTTATTTTTTAACCTTTCCATTTTAGATTTTGCTTTATGTTTGGGATCATTGTCTTGTTGGAAGATAAATCTCCGTCCTAGTCTCAGGTCTTTTGCAGTCTCCAACAGGTTTTCATCCAGAATGGTCCTTTATTTGGCTCCATCCATCTTCCCATCAATTTTAACCATCTTCCCTGTCCCTGCTGATGAAAAGCAGGCCCAAACCATGATGCTGCCACCACCATGTTTGACAGTTAGGATGGTGTGTTCAGGGTGATGAGCTGTGTTGCTTTTACGCCAAACATATAGTTTTGCATTGTTTCCAAAAAGTTCGATTTTGGTTTCATCTGACCAGAGCACCTTCTTCTTCTCAATGAACTTCTGGAGTGAGTTTTCTAAACTGAAAGTAAATGGGCCGAATAATGTTGCACGCCCCACTTTTCAGTTTTATTATTACAAAAAAAAGTTTAAATGAACCAATAAATTTCGTTCCACTTCACAATTGTGACCCACTTGTTGTTGATTCTCCACCAAAAATTTAAAATGTTATAACTTTTTGTTTGAAGCCTGCAATGTGGCAAAAGGTTGAAAAGTTCCAGGGGGCCAAATACTTTCGCAAGGCACTGTAACTGTAAATCCACCTTAAATGAGTATTGCAATTTTTATACACATTCAAATAATTAATGAAGCTCCAATGCTACAACTGCTAGAATGCTCAAGAATGTAATCTCCATCCTAATCATACACATATGGGTTAGAAGCAGAGACCTGGAGGATTATTCAGTTACAACTTTGAGAAGAATATTATGAATCGGTTGACACGTTGCAGACCTGTAAACCCATTCATTGTTAAAAACAAATATTCACCACGGTTTTGCAATTTGGTAATTTCTAATGCAGTTTTTACAGGTGAAACACATTTACTAAATATATTTCACCTGTAAAAGCATTAAGGATATCCAGCACTCACAATAGCCTTTTCAATAAAATATATTTTGAGATATCATTTGGTAAATAGTTTGACCTTCCTCAGACCATAAAGTATCCTAACATGTCCTAGAAGAGAAAAAAACAATAGACCTACACATAGCTTTTTCTCTCCTCCCCCATACATGTTAGGATAATTAATGGTCTAAGGAAAGTCATAAGGACTGTCTTGAAGTAAACTGTGTTCAAAAGACCATTGTGATTGCTGGATATCATTACTGTTTCACCTGGGTTGGTACCTTAAAGGGTTTCTGTCACCAGTTTTTTCGATATGAATCAGGCTGACATTAGAGATGTGCTAATGTCACCTGATTCCAAATATATATCTGTTTTATTTACTGGTGCCCCCATTTTTATATAAAATGAACTTTTATTTTATGCTAATAAGGCCTCTAGGTGCAAGGGGCGTTACCCCTGCTCCTAGAGGCTCTGTTGATTGACAGGACCAGGCAGAGAAGAAACACTCCATTCACCATAGTTTGCAAGGACCTTCAATGATGTCATGACCATGTGATCAGTCACATGGTTTAGGAGGAGACAGGCTGTTTGTGTGATCCTAACCATGTGACTGATCACATGGTCATGACATCATTGAAGGTCCTTGCAAGCTATGGTGAATGGAGTGTTTCTTTTCTGCCTGGACCTATCAATCAACAGAGCCTCTAGGAGCAGGGGTAACGCCCCTTGCACCTAGAGGCCTTATTAGCATAAAATAAAAGTTCATTTTATATAAAAATGGGGGCACCAGTAAATAAAACAGATATATATTTGGAATCAGGTGACATTAGCACATCTCTAATGTCAGCCTGATTCATACCGAAAAAACTGGTGACAGAAACCCTTTAAGCACTTCACATAATCCTGAGCACTATGATCTTCATCAGTTCATCATTCCCCAGAAAAAGAAAAATTAAAAGTGCTTGTCTCATAAAGACAACCGTTGCTCATATGTCCTCTACATGGCATCCCCCCCACCATAAGATAAAACAGAGAGAAGCACTGCAGGAGTGGCTCCCATTCTGGCATCTGGCAGTCTAGAGTCCCCTTTGTATTGCAAGGATGAGCATTCATGTATGGTGTGTAGTGTATAAAAAAAAATAAAAAAAAAGATTTATTGAAAAACTAATTAAGGCCTTGTTCACACGTCAGTTATTTGATCAGTTATTTCCATCAGTTATTGTGAGCCAAAACCAGAAGTAGAAGCTAAACAGAGATCAGGTATAATGGAAAAAATCTTTCCATGTTCTGTGTTTTTGACCGACACCTGGTTTTGGCTCACAATAACTGATGGAAATAACCAATCAAAAAATTGATGTGTGAACAAGGCCCAAGTTAAATGACATGTGCCCCAAAATTGTGCCAGTAAAAACGGCAACAAAAACACCATGATACAGTTTTGTTGCTTGAAATTTAAAAAAGGTCTGGCTCCTGGAATGAGTCAATGAATTAATGATAAAAAATAGCTTGGTCCTGAATACTAAAATAGGTCTGTTTTTAAAGGGAACCATTCATGTCGTATATGCAGTCCTACCTGTGCATGGCCTGGTATAAAGCCGGAGGAAATCAAACAGTTTTGTGGAAAATGATTCAGCGTAACATGTTAATTTTTGCATGAAAACTGCTGCTGTTTCTATGATTAGAAGTCCTGTGAGTAGTCCTACATAATGACACACAGCTATTTCTGTATGTACCTTCATATAGGGAAGGATGTCAGTCACTAATTACACCTGTCCGCATGACTCTTAAGCATTGAAGGAGCTGGGATTTAAAGGGGTTGTCCGGGTTCAGAGCTGAACCCCGACTTACCCTTAATTTCACCCAGGCAGTCTGCGCAGGGCAAAGGCATTTTGCCCGGTTCCGGTGACGAACCGGGCTCATCCAGGCAGAGGCTTCCGCCCAGCAGTGAACCCGGTGACGTCACTGGCGCTGATTGGCGGGCTTTAGCGCTGCCCTAGCCAGTAAAACGGCTAGGGTAGCGCTAAAGCCGGCCCATTACAGCCTTTGCCCTGCGCTAATTAACGGAGGGCATCGAAGCATAGGATGCTCCAATGCTAACATCAGGCAGGCTGCCTGGGTGAAATTAAGGGTATGTCCGGGTTATTGTAAACAGAAGAGCCCTTGCCCTGCGCGATCCAGCGCAGGGCAAGGGAGGGCATCGGAGCATGAGATGCTCCGATGCTAACATCAGGCGGGCTGCCTGGGTGAATTTAAGGGTATGTCCGGGTTCAGCTCTGTACCTGGACAACCCCTTTAAGTGAATGCTCAGCTCCTTCTTTATGACATGCTTGCTTCAGATGTTTAACATGGCAAGTTCCCTTTTCGCAGGGAAGACACCTTCTTACCTGCAATATAGTTAATGACAGGGATCAGCGTGGTGAAACTTGCACCAATGCATGGACAGTGGCACTGTGATTAACATTTTGGCAACTGACTACTTTTCCAGTTGCAACAGCTGCCAGCAAAACATCTTGTGCAATGTATACTTACAGCTTTAGTAACTTTAGCATTTCCATTAGTTTCAGGCTTAGAACTTCTCATTTTCATCCCCTCTGTTGAAAAAAAAAAAAATGAAATGTTTTTTGAAAGGCATCCAAAGCGAGGATTTATTTGCAAAGTGAGTAAAAGTGAATAAGGTGGAGCCTTCCCATGGAAGTGAATGGGATGAAGGAGCAGTAATTACAGTGCTCACCGCAGCAATGTTGACAGCAAGCAGGTAAACAGTGAAGAGAACACTGCAATTGTATGAGCGCTGCATTCTCTTCATACAGCTAATTGGCAGGGTGTCGGCAGTTGGGCCTGAGGATGCAGGAAAAGCAGACAACCCCTTTGACTGTTGTACCCTTCCTCTCTGTCACTTTCTGCCAACGGTGCGTTCCTCAGCAGGCAGCATTCTGTTGTTAGGTCAACGAGGCTGGGCTTCCTGGTTTAGGAATTGCTAACCAACTGGAGGTGCTGGTCACAGGTTGCCTGTGATTAGTTTCATCCTCTGGATTGCCATTTCTTCCTGTGAAGTTGCTATTCCTAACCTGGCCTGGCTTTTACTCTGACTTCTGTTTGACCTCTTGGATTTGATGTTTTTGACCTCTGGCTATCTCAGTTTCATGTTACTGGTTGTGATTCTGTTTGGGTTTGGACTCTCCTGGTATAGACCTTGGCTTGGTACATTTTCTGGTTCTGTCTTTATACGCTATATCGTTCTATCACTAGTCTGTTAGGCTACTTTCACATTAGCGTTTTTGCTGGATCTGGCAGGGCTCAGCAAAAACTTGCATTGTGCATCTTGCTCCGCATCCCATGACGGAAAGAAAACCGCAGCATGCCGCGGTTTGCTTTCCGGTATGAGAACGGAACGCATTTTGGAGCACTCCGTTCTGTTCAGTTACATTTTGTCCCCATTGACAATGAATGGGGAGAAATTGGAGGCGTTTTTTCCGGTATTGAGACTGATGACGGATTTCAATACTGGAAAATAGAAACGCTAGTCTGAAAGTACTTTGCCTTGCAAATGTACTCATGTCTGGGCTTTTTACTTTATGTGATATGTTGCCTGTTTTTGAATACAGAAGTAAACCTGATGAAAAGCTTTGTGTAAGTCCTTCTGAGTTTCTTATTTCCCATTTGCTCCGGTTTGCGTTGCAAACGGTATCCACACACTTTTTTAGTTGTCAGTCAATTGTTTCACTACCCCTAAAACATAAATGCTGGTGGTGCTTATCTCCTGGGAGAGCATAAGGGTTAGGTGGGAAAAAAAGAAATATCTCCTCTCCCTGAGATTATCTGCTCAGGAAAGTCTCACAGTCCTGGGGATGAGGCTCATTAGCATTGCGGGTGACGCTAGGGAGGCTTGTCTCTGTCACGGCCTGCTATTGGCTCCTTACTAGATGTTTTGATCCGCCAGACAGGGAGATGCTGCGGTAGCGTGAACAGGGTAAATATAATCTATATGAGGGGCCAGGGTATTGGGAGGCATGTTTTAGAGTTTGGAAACCCCTTTAATTGGTCTTGATGTCTGACCCACATAAACCTTACAGCAAGGGCATTTCAACATATAGATAGTGCACTTGCTATCACATGTGAAATACCCTCTAACATGGGAGTGTTCCAGAAGTGGTATGCTCTTTGTAACAGACATTCATTAGGTCTGATGTTATTAACGATCCAGCAAATGTCCATTGTAAATGCACATACAGAGATCCAAGTATTGAAGAGAGAATTTAAAAATATATCTCCTATAGAAACGTGACACCCAAAATTGTCTACATAATAGGGTGTATACATGGCCCGAAGAAAGGAGGAAACGAAAACAGACAATTAAAGGTGGATCAACTTCAGCTGAGACCTCTCTGAGAGAGACAGAAGGAGGTGTCAATAAGACAAGCAGTATGACCTTGCGATCTTCAAAATTCCTACGTATAACCAGGAGTCATTTGAATTTTTGGTTGATTTTTATGCATTGTTTTGGTGAAGAGAGAGCAAGAACTACAAGTCTGATGTTCCATCTAAATTGAGAACCGACTGCTGGTGTGATCTGGAGGTGGATTCACATATGTTACAATCGTTTCAACAACTGGCTACTAGTGACATTTAAAAAAATGGGAACAATATCAGAATACGCACAGACCTAACCTTACAGAGGAAGAAAGAAAAGCTAATATATTATCAAATGATAGTTCTTTAGTAATCAAAAAAGCAGATAAAGGGGGAGCAACAGCGGTAACGAATAAAAGTTCTGCCGAGGCTTGAACAGGTGTACTGTAAATTAAAAGGGGACCCTACTGTCCAGTCAAAAAAAAAAAAAAAATTGATGAGACATTGGAAAAAGCCTCGGCTGAAAGTATTATCAGTTATATACAGAAGAAATCACTAAAAATGATTATCCTTGTGTTCAAGTCTTATATCTACTGCCAAAGGTGCACAAGGATGTGAATTATCCCCCGGGATGTCCTACTGTCTCGGGGATTGAATCCTTGTTGCATCCTTTGGCAGTAAACGATGATAGTTATCTGCAAGAAATAGTATGTAGATTACTACACTGCGTGCTTTTCTGTTACATATCAAAGATATACCATATTTTTAGCTCTATAAGATGCATTTTTCCCCCCAAAAGTGTGGGGGGAAATGCCCCTGCATCTAATGGGGTGACGCTGGTGGATACAGCTGGGCCCCTGCACTGATCAGACGTGAACAGCTTCTGTGCCTGCCCGAACAGCATTACATACCATTACGTCAATTTGCCGGAATTTACTTCCCGCTGTGACATAACAATTCATCACATGTCTGGGAGGGGTTAATATATTGTGTAAGTTTGAACGTTTTAAAAGGTATCAGACATTGTAAATAGCAAAAAATGTGGAAATTTGCTTTTTAGTTAGCATTCATATTGGCAAGTATATGTGAGGGACTATATGATTATCATTTACATGAGTTCCATACCAAAGCTCTCTTTCAGCATAGGTTCTTTCTGTTCGTCGTCATCATCATCTTCTTCATTAAGTGGTGAAAACGCAAACCTAGAGGAGAAAACAAAAGTAATGGGGAATAAAGGTTATTATACAGAGTTTAACACTGTGCAGAGAATTTCTGACAAGGCAGCTACGTAGAAAAGCTTAAGGGGTGAGGATAAAAACTGATGGGTATCAATTCCTTAATGACCAGGACTGAAAAGATCTTAACCAGTGAAACGTGTTTTATTTTGCCTCTGCTTTTTATTTTTCATTGACATCTAAGTATTCTTCTGACTCTATGTTGTGTTATTCCTCTATTATTCCTAGAAGAAGTTTATGAATGAATTGTCAACTGGATGTTACCACATGGAGGTGTGTCCCTGCACAATACAGATTCGGTCTGTGTGCCGCCTGCATTTTATTTGTGGACCCTTTGTATTCAATGGCTTTGTGGTCTGCAGAACAAAGACAAACATGTCCCACAACTTGTCTAGAAAATGTGGACAGCGGACACATTGAAGAGAGAGGCCTCATGATAGCAATGGTCTAAAATCATGGCTATCAGTTGCCATCATTTTGCTTGAAGCCTAAAATACACTTGTCTGCATGTAAGCAACCAAGCATGCGGCTTGCCAGCACACCTAAGCATCCAGCTGTTTCAGGTTCCGCCCTGCACTGTGATAGTTGGTTATAGTGTCGTTACCATCATTATCACCATGAGTGCTATAACTAGTGTCAGCCTCATCCCCCAATTTTGCCTGTGACAACTTCATGACACCCTGTACCAACTGTCCCTCCTCTTCCAGTTGCTCAAAATAACACATGGTCATGCTGTGGTAGTCTGATGCATGGTGTGATCACTGACCACTTTATGCTGCTTGTACAGATGCTCCAGCATATGCAAGATGGAAAGAATTCCAAAGAGTGAAAACATTGCAGACTGAGTGGTATAGAGTGCTTGGCCACAAAAGAAAGGCTGAGTTGTGTAGACACTCTCTAGGATATGGTCAACACTTTCTTTAAGCCAGGATACTTATTTAGGGCCAACATACAGTCACCATCAAAGTCGTCATCCACCTTGCTGCCTTTCTCAGACTGATATGTAAGTGCCTCTGTTGCCATAACCTTGGTTACAAGTGGCACCACTACAGCTATGCAGTTCCATCATCATGTCCACTGCTTGAACCTCCTCCTTATGGCAGTCCAAATGTTAACTGTTCTCACACAACTCATCAACTGGAAGACTATCTTGTGTGGGTGTTGTCTCTTCTTATGGGAAAAAAAGGATGCCACTAGGAGGGGGGCAGTGAAGACAAAGATTATGTGAATGAAATTCTTCTCAGGGCCTGCAAAGAGGAGCAGCAGTAGAACTTGGATCAAAGGCATGGTGTCAGACTTAGAGGTAACATCAAAATGATCCTGTTGTGGCCGAGATGAGTAAGCCATGAAGTCCACTATGCCATCCTTTTCCTCCACAATTATTAGAAGTGAGGGAGAACTGAGGCCTGCTACTACTACCAGCCACACGGCTGGTGTGGACTGTGCTGCAGCTTGCACTACTACAGCCACCTACATTTTCACTTGTGGATGAAGTCGCATGAGCCTTTCAATTCATGACCCCCCCTCCCCTTCCCGCCACTCTGATGTTTACCAGACATTTTATTTTAAAGAATATTTACCCCCTTCCGGACCCTGCAATTTTCCATTTTTGTATTTTCGATTTTCGCTTCCTGCCTTCCTGGAGCCATAACTTTTTTTTTTCTAATTACATGGGAATACAAGTCAACGGACATGTCAGGAGAGGTTATGGGTCCTCTTTAAAGGGAATATGTCACCAGTTTTCTGCAGTCCCCACTTTTAAATCCTAACATCTCCAGCACATGAAACTGTTCATGAGCTCATGGCTCTTGTCGCCCACCTGCCTCTGACAGTTTTTTTCCAACTGAATCAGCAGCAGGTGGGCGGGGAAAGCCAGGAGCTCATGAATATTTGTGACTCAATCATAGAAGTGACCCAGCATTTTGCTGAAGGGATCTATCACTTTAGGTTACCCTTACTTAGGACACCATAAAACTAGACACAGATTAGCTTTAACCCCTATAATCTGTTGAGCAATATGAGCAATACACACCTCTGATTGTTTGCAGACGGTCTCCACAGGACCATTATAACAAACAAGATCATGGAGAACAAAAGACGCCAGATAGCATCGTCCACCCAGAGCTCCTGCCAATCCTGAAAAAAAAAAAAAAAATACAAAAATTAAAGAGGATCTTTCACCACTCCTGACATGCCTGTTTTAATAGCGTCATGCATTCCCCATGTAATAACAATTCCGGAGCATCTATGTTGTGCCATTCCTTTATTATTTCTACTAGAAGTTATAAATGAATTGCTATTAGCCTTCAGTAAGGGTACAGAGGGGAGGTAACCAAGTTCGGAGTGTGTACCTGCACAGTCTGCAAATAGTAGCACTGATTGGGTAGAGTCTGTCTGTGCAGGTACACACCCCCAACTTGTTACCTTCCCTCTGTACCCTTACTGAAGGCGAATAGCAATTCATTCATAGTTTATAGTGCAAATAATAGAGGGATGGCACAACATAGAGACATAAGAAGATGTTCCAAAATTGTTATTACATGTGGGATGCATGAAGCCATTAAAACAGGAATGTCAGGAGCAGTGAAAGGTCCTCTTTAACACCTTACTATTATTACTATAATCTAAATTATTAATATATTATATTTATAATATAATCAAATCTCCATTAACAATGAAACACAATTAGATTATGGAAAATGTAAGGGTATGGCCCAATGGTGTGGCTGACCACATGAACAAGTAGTGGGAAGCTGGAAACATAATTCTAAATGGGTTTTTTTTATTAGCTGGGGGGGCACACTGCCCCACCAATGAACATAACTATATTTAATACAAGTACAGGAGGCAGGTGTCAGCACAGAATTACATAGCCGCCACCCGACCTGTATGACAGGGAGTGCCGCACCTGGGGGGGTTAACTACTGCTAATTGCAGCTCCCTATCATACAGGTCAGGTGCCGGCTATGCGATTCTGCGCCAGCAACTGCCTCCTGTACCTGTATTAAACATAATTATGTTCATTGGTGGTGGAGTGCACCCTCTCCGTCATCCTCTCTCTTGTCATTGGTGGCGCAGCAGCCACAGCCCCTCCCCTCCTCCTCCCCTCTCTTCACTCATTGGTGGCAGCGGAAGCAGCAGCACAGGGGGGAGGGAGAGACTGCTTCCTTCTCCGCTGTACTGCTGAGGGAACATGGAGTGCACTGAGAGGAGCGCGCACCATGTTCTCCGATACTAGGCTGTTCAGCAGCGCAGCCTAGTATCTGTGGCACAAAGACCAGGCACAAATGGCGACAAGACTAAAAAGTCTTGTCGCCATTTGTAAATTGTAAGTTGCATTGGCGACCATTGTGGTCGCCATCTGGAGCACTGGCTTTTGCACTTAACTTGCAAATTGATTGCAAAATACTGGATCCAACCTACTTCTCAGAGTATGTAGGAGTTAGAAGGTGTGATTAATCACCTGATACTGTTGAAAAAGGGCGGATGGGAGGGGTTCACCTCAAAAGGGGTACACTCACAAAATTATCGAAGCAATGGGACTCATGGATAACAAGCCAAGGATTGGCATCTCCATTGGTGATGTGGGTGTGGATGACAGACACACAGAGAATTAGTGTCTTTATCAAGAAGAGGGCATCCCTAGACGGTGTATGGGTGCTAAAGTGTGAACTCTATGAGGTACTATAGATATGACGGATATTGCTAACTAGTACTAGGTAAGGACACTGCCCTGAAAGGGGTGGGAGGGAGAGTTTGTTTATTGTCTTATATTGTGTAGTCTACACTTTGTATGCTGTACTGTTGTTACCCTGAAAAACTAAAAAACGGTTTGAGTAAAAAAATTAAAAAAAAAAAAAAAAAAAAAACACACTATATGGATGTTTAAAACCCAATGTATTTTGTCATTTGTAAAGAGTAAGATAATAGCAATATGTGCATGTCAAAACTCACCGACTGACAGTCTACAAGGCGGAACTTCATAGAGGTCCAGATAATAAAAATGATTGACGCTACAAGAGAAATACTGTAATGTTATATTCCATGTGTACTGAAGTGTACTCAAACATCACATACATATTATTAATTTTTGGATTATAATCACTTGATTAAATGGTGGGGCTCTGAATGCTGGAATCCCCACAGTTCTGTAGAATAAAGGGCCACAGCACTACCGATGCTGTGCTTTGAGGTCAAGGAGGCAGTTCTATCAGTTACGGACAGCCTGTGCATATAGAGATAGCTGTCAGTCCCTGAGAAGACAACTTCCTTGACAAAGCCTAGAATGAGTAGGAATTAAAATGCATGATAAGATATACAGAATCTTTTTCCACAAAACTATATATCAATCTGCTCAGCTCATTCCGCTCTATAAAATCTGCTGGCAGATTACACTGGATTTTCCTAGTGACAGTTTCCCTTTAAACACTGAAACACCGTTGACTCTCTTTAACCATCAACTGTGCAGGGAACTACAGCAAAGCCTTATTTGTTTCAATGGGAGCACTGCTGTTCAAAAGAACAATCTATGCCATTATATCCAAGCCACAGGACATAACATTCAATTATGACAATGTCCTTAAACATTTGATCAATGACGACCAGATAAAGCTCTGTTCACAAAGCTTCATAGCTCACATTTTTATAGCAACTATGTTATAATACATTTTGTAATACCATTATTGACTTATAAAAGGTCTGTCTGGTTCCTTACAGAACAGCATGCATGCTACACTACTTCTGCCCATCAGAGAGCAACAGACAGAAACTAAGAGTAAGAGAGAACTATTGGCACTATGGATGAGAGCTTTGTTTTAACTGTGGTACTGAACAATTTGATACTGTCAAACAATTTATGTTACGTAAAATATAAGAGCTATGAATAGGTGAACATACATACCTACTACTGCCAAGATAAGGGTATTTGTGAAGTGTCTGTACAAAGACAGCTTGACCACATTCCTTCGCAGCGTCAGTAGCTTCATTGTCTGAGTTAGGCTTATGAAGATGTGGCAATAGGTTAAGGAAATTCAGAAACATTCAAGCTAGTTAAAACATTTCTAAATACTTGCTTGCCTAGACATAAAGAGGCCTTTACACTGCTCCAATATCGGGTAGATTCATAGCAATGCTCATTAGCAAGGATCTGCTGGTGTTAAGGTGCCGCCAATTACCAATGAACGAGCGAAACGCGGTCACCTAAATGAGCGTTTGCGGCAGCAGATTGTGCCATCTAAACAATGATTCTGTACAGGGAAGAGTGATGGCGATAGCTATCACTCCTCATCATACTGTAAATGTAAACATAGCAACCTCCTTCACTGACGAGCAGGCAAACGGCAGCAGAAAACCCCAGTAAAACACATAATGAAACGCAGTTGGAAACATTAACAGAAGCTGCAGTTTTACTTTGTAGTTTTATTGACTTTAATTATATATTAAATAGACTTTTATATATTGAAGTTTCAAATGCGTTAGCCACACGTAAACATGGCCTCAACAATATGTTGTTTGCTGTGCAACTTGTTCAGTAATAATTCATTAAACAAAAAAATGCATCCATAAAAGTTAGTGCAGCATCAGTCTACACAGTATTTTACAGAGTACAGGTGAAAATAAGACATATGTTCATCTAGTTCAAGCAACGAATGGGGGGATGTGAATTAAGGGAAGGCGAGTGGAAACTTCAGTTCACACACAGTTTTTTGGCGCTGATTCTGTAGCGTTTCTGCTCAAAATATCCTTCTATTCATTTTAATGGAAAGCAGCACTTTTTTTTGTAAAAAAGAAGTGGCATGCTCTATCTTGGGGGCAGAATCAGTGTTGAATCTGCGACTGAAATTAATGGGAGGATGAACAAAACAGCTCCATGTTAAGGTCATGCATTTTTGTGCATTTTCCATGCTTTTTTGGCACAGATCTGCTTCAGAAACCTCAAGCAGAAAATTCAGCTTTGTACTGAAGTGGACACCCATTGGTAAAAAATAAATAAATAAATAAATAAATAAAATAGTGTCAAAACGCGCGATTTTTCATGCACAAAAAAAAAGGGTATCCCGCGCTGATTTTTTTTTTAAGCACATTTTTCAAAATCAGTCGTGTGAACTAGCCCTTCTGTGACCATCTCCTGACACAGACTATTCTACAGATTCAGTTCTTAAGGTGAAAAAGCTTTTCTTAAAGGGTTATTCCCATCTTGGACAATGGGGGCGTATCGCTAGGATATGCCCCCATTGTCCTATAGGTGCGGGTCCCGCACCTATATTGAGAACGGGGCCCCGAAAGTGAAGGAGGGCGCACCGCGCATGCGCGGCCACTCTCCATTCATTTGTATGGGGCCGCCGAAAATAGCCGACCACTGGCTCGGCTATTTCCTTTGGCTCCATAGCAATGAATGGGAGCGCACTGCGCATGCGCGGCCCAGCTTCCATTCATTTGTATAGAGCCGAAGGAAATAGCCGAGCCAGTGCTTGGCTATTTTCGGCGGCCCCATACAAATGAATGGAGGGCGGCCGCGCATGCGCGGTGCGCCCTCCTTCACTTTTGGGGCCCCGTTCTCGATATAGGTGCGGGTCCCAGCGGTGGGACCCGCACCTATAGGACAATGGGGGCATATCCTAGCGATATGCCCCCCATTGTCCAAGATGGGAATAACCCTTTAAGGTGAAAAGAGCTTTTTTTTCTTCCCTAGACACATGAAAAAGCTTTTCACCATAAATTTGTACAATACATTTAAATATTAATGATGTCCCCGCTTAGAATAAATACTCAAGAATAAATACAGTAGGTTTAATTCCTTCAAACTTTCACAGGAACTAGTGTTGTGCGAAGCGAGCTTCGGATGCTTCATCCAAAGCTGCTTCGTTCAAAACTTTGGAATAATACTGTATGGAGATCAGTCTCCGTACAGTATTAGAATGTATGGGCTCTGATGAGCCGAAGTCATTAAAGAAGTTGTTCGTTGAATAACTTCTGTAATTGATTGTCAAAGTGGAAAACCACTTTAAAACTTAAAACCAAACTCTGCTTTGGTTCCGACTAGTACCTCAGGTCTAAAAAAGTGGGCATGGTGTGGGCAGAGACGGGTTGCCAGTTTTAGGCCTAGAAAATGGTCTAAATGTAAGCAAGCAAGGAAGGTGGCTTAAATTTAGACCAGCGCTGGATACACCAAAGTTATGTACAGGTCTGGGCCTCTACATAATTTCGGTGGAACAATCTTTCTATGTCAGCCTGACAAATTCTGTCCTCGGTAAACCCATGCTAGCAATCATTTATGTTATTATTTAGTCCCCTAAATACCCCTGCATATAGTTCCTTTAAGAGTACTTCAAAGCATTTTCCCAACAATGGAAGTCAAATGGTCATAAATAGAGATGAGCGAAGCAACTTCAGATGCTATATCTGAAGTTGCTTCGCTAAACAATTTGTTATAATGCTGTATAGAGGTTCATCTCCGTACAACATTAGAATGTACAGCCTCCCACGAGGCGAGGTCCGTTATTTATGAAGTCGTGCAAGACTTTATTGAATAAGTTCAGTGATTATTTATTACAGTGAAAAACCTTGGAACCGAAGCAGAGTTCGGTTCCAAGTTTTGAAGTTGTTTTTCACTGTATTAATCAATTACTGAAGTTATTCAACAAAGTCTTGCACAACTTCATAAATAACGGACTTCAACTTGTGGGAGTCAGTACATTCTAATGCTGTACGGAGAAGGATCTCGGTACAGCATTATAAGTAATTTTTTAGCGAAGCGGCTTTGGATGTAGTATCCGAAACTCGCTTCGCTCACCTCTAGTCACAAACCTTTCATACAACTTTGCATAAATCAAAAGTACAAGTAACCACAAGAAACTAACATATCTCAGAGAAAAAATGTCTGGTTCTCCCCTCCTTCCCCATTGCTAAGTGCTTTCCTCTTTATAGATTTGAAATTTGCTTTAAATATGTTCAGGACTGAAGGAAGTCACGGGAGGATCTCTGATCCCAGTCATTCAACATGTCAATACAAGTCTATTGAAAGGGGAGGGAGGAGGAGTGAGCAGGAACTCAAGACAGGCACAGCAAGAGAGACTTCTTATGAGACTACTAAATAGGAAGGCTATGTCTCAGCACAAGTGCTTTATTCACAGCCATACTGGGAAGTACTTTGCTGTAATTCCCTCCACAATCCTTTAAGAAGAAGGTTAGGAATCAGATTCTCCTCTACTTTCTGTGTGCAGTGGATGGGAGCTGGTTTCCACCCACTAGATTTGGGAAAAATGCAAATTAGACATTCAGCATGCAAGGGGAAAACTGCTAAAAAAAATGCCAGATCAAGTCATATGATGGCAAGAAACAATGTTATTCCTCATGTACACACAGTGTCCTATTGATTAATACAAAGTCTGTTGAAAGTTTTTAAAAGGGGTATTGCCATCTGAGATAACCCTAGGGATATGCCCTGGTTGTCACACACACCCATCTCGTAAATGTCAAAGCAAAGTAGGGAAAGCGTGGTGCACTCCCATTCACTTCTATGGGGAGAGCGCTTGGAGGTGGCCAGACCCGAAAAAAAAAAACAGGGTCCTCCACCTACCACTTTGCCCACTCAGTTCTCAATATAAGACAATTGGGGCATATCCTAGCAATATCCCCCTATTGTCTCAGATGGGAATACCCCTTTAAGCTTACTGGCCTATAATTACCTGGGGAAGACCTACGGACCTTTTTGAAAATGGATACCACATCTGCCTTGCACCAATCACTTGGCATCGTATCTCACTAGAAAATGTCTAAAAATTATGAACAGGGGCACAGCAGTAACTGAAGTGAGTTCTTAATGAACTCTCTGGTGTAATCCATCTGGATCTGAAGCTTTGTTGACATGTGCCCATTTAATTATATTGCCGGATATACTAACAGCACCACCATGATCAGCTCCTTTAGCACCTCTGTATTTTTTTATTTTTTATTTATTTTTTTATTTTTTTTGGGTGGGGGGCGAAGTTCGTTTTCCTCTCTGGCCACCTGACTTTCAGTTTGAATTTTACCAGATTTTACTACTTTCATTTAGATCTTATGAAGCCCTTTGCAAATTTCAATGGCTATAGCGGAACCCTCAGATTTCTCTTTTAAATGCCCCTTTTTACTGTTGGTCTTTTAACTATGGCTGCAAGCAAAGTGGGTCTAAGCATTTATACGTGTTATCTGTGTGAATAAATTTTGCCATATTACCCAAAGTAGTTTTAAAAAGGTCTATCTGCTAGATAGATCAGCCATTGGTGTAAAAGATTCTCTACACATACTGATGATTTAACGTTTCAATCCCATTTGAAGTCTGGAAACTCTTTAAATGACTCAGGCAAGGGGGATACAGTACACACACAGATCTGTGCTTCTCAAACTTTGAGGCTCTCTGCAGTTGGCAAGGCAGTTTTGAAATGAGGGATCATATTCTGATTAAGGTTATTTTCACATCTGTGTTTTGTACTCTGGAATTGAGATCTGGCAGAGGATCTTAAAACGAAGGCAAAACGCTTCCGTCCAATTTAACACATCAAAATGCATCAGTTTCATTTTTTTCGGATCCAGCACCATTGACTTACATTGTTCTTAGCGCTTAATCCAGTTTGTTACGTTTCATAGACCGGAGAGAAAATTGCAGCTTGCAGCGGTTTTGGGTCCAGTCACAAAGCGGAAAATACCGGAACGGAAAACACCCTGATCTGTTTTGTCCCCACTGACAATGAATGGGAACAAAATTGAGGCCTTTTGCTCCAAACACTGGGTAACACTGCCATGTTATTCCCAGGACTTAGGAGTTTTAGTTGACGTAACTAAACTTAACTGTAGCAACCAGTTTCAGGCAGCTGCTCCATACAGTAGAGGAGATGTAAGTGCAGTTCTTCACCTCCACTGACGAGCAGAGAACTAACTGACCATTCCTTGACAATAATTGCCTGCTTGGTCTTTAGATTGAGAAGCACAAAATAAATTTATGATTAACATTTCTAAGTTTTTTTTAAATTCCTATGAAAGTTGATAGATTAATTACACAATATTCATAACAGATATTTTTTAAGCAGGAGTCTCAAGTTTTCTAATGACTCCAACTCTACCCAACGTAGCTTTGACACAAACTCCATGACTTGACATGACTCCACAGCCCTGAAAGGAAGTCTGTTGGCAGCTTTGACCATGCTAAAGTGCTAACAGCACTAGCTTTTGTTATAAGGATTGGTGTGAATTTGAACTCTTATTCTCCAAATGCTGCTCTAGCAAATGCCCAGGAAGATCTCTGCACTAAGATTCTTCATAGCCCTCCCCTCAGCTGAGAGTGACAGCTATATTGGTCTCCTGGTTGAAGCTATAGCTGTCACTCTGTGCAGATGGGAGGAGTAGAGAAGCAACGCAAGGTAAAAAGTAATTCACTTTAAGTAACACTTTTTAGGGCACTTGATGGAACAGATTCTGGCAGAATTCATTTCACATTCATACTACTCCTGATAACAGTAGCCCTGCAAAAGGAATGGCTGCACTGTTCTGCCCATAGCTAGTGCTGTTAGCAATTTGGCATGGTCAAAACTGCTGACAGTTTTTATTTTAATGTATGTCTTTTATATGAAACAGGAAAAAAAAACAAAAAAAAAAACAAAAAAAAAAAAAAGAGTCCAACATTAAAAAATACATTTCTCTTTTACAGACTTACATCTAATTAATGGAAATGAAATAAATAAAATAATCATTAACCATAAATCTAATCGTCCACATTCTACCTACTTCCTTTTTAAAATTCTGACCTCAAAGTGTAAAAAAAATAAATACATAAAAGAAAGTTAGGGATACCAAACAAAAACCATCAAAGGAAGGATATCCACCAGCACAAGGCAGTATCAAGAAAAGCCAGAGGAATGAAAGCCAGGGAGGAAAGATCAGACTGCGCCTAAACCAGGAATGGAGCACAGAAGAAAAACAAGTGACATGTGGACGCTGTAGACTCATCTAAGGTTGGAAATGTGAAAAATCTGCAAAACAGCAGCAATTCAGGAGAGTGTCACCCAATAGACAAAGCTTTGCATACAATCATGTGAAAAAAGAGCAAATATTGTCCTTTACTAGTAATAGGAAACCTGAATCTATACAAATATACATATAAACATATACATACATAACATACACAGATGTATTCAGCATGGTCTATCTAAGCTCCTATGGCTCACAATATACTTGAGCAAGGTTTGCAGAAATTACATGATCTTAGATGTCTGCCACATGTTTATGAAATGTAGAAGGTTTCCCACACTTTGTAAATATGCAAAAAGCATTCATATCATAATTTACTTGCATTTCTGAAGTTCTCGCTATTTAATGGCTGACATGATGCATGCTAAAGTGTTTATTTCCTTTTAGTTGATGTTCCATACGTTGGTCAGGCTAATACTTCCCAATATAAAGGATTTCAATGGTAATCTATCATATCATCATATCGTGGGCAGGAAAAACTACTGGGCGTTTTATGCTGCAATCATATTACAGAGGGGAGACAGAAGGAAGTCTTAGGGTGAAGTGTGCTGTGCAGAATGTCCTTGGCACTTTCCAAGGCAGTAATTGTAGTAGTTATCAGTTTCATGCTGAAAGTACAGACATGCTCCACACACACACAAAAAAAAAAAAAAATGCATGCTGGCCGGGCAGGGAGGTAAAAATGTCTTCAACATACAGTACAGACCAAAAGTTTGGACACACCTTCTCATTCAAAGAGTGTTCTGTATTTTCATGCCTATAAAAATTGTAGATTCACACTGAAGGCATCAAAACTATGAACACATGTGGAATTATATACTTAACAAAAAAGTGTGAAACAACTGAAAATATGTCTTATATTCTAGGTTCTTCAAAGTAGCCACCTTTTGCTTTGATTACTGCTTTGTACACTCTTGGCATTCTCTTGATGAGCTTCAAGAGGTAGTCACCTGAAATGGTTTACACTTCACAGGTGTGCCCTGTCAGGTTTAATAAGTGGGATTTCTTGCCTTATAAATGGAGTTGGGACCATGAGTTGTGTTGGGCAGAAGTCAGGTGGATACACAGCTGATAGTCCTACTAAATAGACTGTTAGAATTTGTATTATAGCAAGAAAAAAAGCAGCTAAGTAAAGAAAAACGAGTGGCCATCATTACTTTAAGAATTGAAGGTCAGTCAGTCCAAAAAAATTTTGAAAACTTTGAAAGTGTCCCCAAGTGCAGTTGCAAAAACCATCAAGTACTACAGAGAAACTGGCTCACATGAGGACCGCCCCAGGAAAGGAAGACCAAGAGTCACCTCTGCTGCAGAGGATAAGTTCATCCGAGTCACCAGCCTCAGAAATCGCAGGTTAACGGCAGCTCAGATTAGAGACCAGGTCAATGCCACACAGAGTTCTAGCAGCAGATACATCTCTACAACAACTGTTAAGAGGAGACTGTGTGCAGCAGGCCTTCATGATAAAATAGCTGCTAGGAAACCACTGCTAAGGACAGGCAACAAGCAGAAGAGACTTGTTTGGGCTAAAGAACACAAGGAATGGACATCAGACCAGTGGAAATCTGTGCTTTGGTCTGATGAGTCCAAATTTGAGATCTTTGGTTCCAACCACCGTGTCTTTGTGCGATGCAGAAAAGGTGAACGGATGGACTCTACATGCCTGGTTCCCACCGTCAAGCATGGAGGAGGAGATGTGATGGTGTGGGGGTGCTTTAATGGTGACACTGTTGGGGATTTATTCAAAATTGAAGGCATACAGAACCAGCACGGCTACCACAGCATCTTGCAGCGGCATGCTATTCCATCCGGTTTGCGTTTAGTTGGACCATCATTTATTTATCAACAGGACAATGACCCAAACACACCTCCAGGCTGTGTAAGGGCTATTTGACCAAGAAGGAGAGTGATTGGGTGCTACGCCAGATGACCTGGCCTCCACAATCACCAGACCTGAACCGAATCGAGATGGTTTGGGGTGAGCTGGACCGCAGAGTGAAGGCAAAAGGGCCAACAAGTGCTAAGCATCTGTGGGAACTCCTTCAAGACTGTTGGAATACCATTTCAGGTGACTACCTCTTGTAGCTCATCAAGAGAATGCCAAGAGTGTGCAAAGCAGTAATCAAAGCAAAAGGTGGCTACTTTGAAGAACCAAGAATATAAGACATATTTTCAGTTGTTTCAAACTTTTTTGTTACGTATATAATTCCACATGTGTTAATTCATAGTTTTGATGCCTTCAGTGTGAATCTACAATTTTCATAGTCATGAAAATACAGAAAACTCTTTGAATGAGAAGGTGTGTCCAAACTTTTGGTCTGTACTGTATATCAGACATTTTGGAAGGTTGTGTTATTTTGACACCCAGAAAACCCTCTGTCCATGGCTACAAGTTCCCATTGTCGTGATGAGTTGGTGTCCAAGTGGTAGGACCCTGACCAATCTAACAGCTATCCCCTATTCTGTGGATGGGGGATAGCTTTACATAACCAGAAAACCTTTTTAAGACCACCCCCATGAGCAGCCATCAGTGACTGACAAATATCTGTAGACACACTTACAAAGGGAATTCCATCAGTCACTGAGTACACCAACGCCGTGGAAATGCCAGTACAGGCAGGCTCAGCTAATCACTGACTGTATCGGTCACCCTCCTCAGCCTTAAAAACTATTCTCCCTGGAAAACCAGCAACCCATTTTGGCACAACATGCCAAATAGCTGGATCTCTGGGCATTTATACAATTGACTGGTCAGTTTTTCAAGGGTGGAGGACAGAAGGTGGAGAAGCAAGGGTGTACAGAGTGGCTTGAGCCTGCCCTCAGTGCACTTAAAAAGAAAAAAAAAAAAGAAAAGAGAACTGAATGGTACTTAAACAACAGATCCCATACTGCTGCTCCAGTCCATAATCCGAGTGCTGCCCACATCAGAGCGGCTACGCACACGGGCCACATCTGTATTTTGCCGATCCTTAATTTGCGGACCACTATACGCATATGGTAGTGTGCAGGAGGCCTTAGGTAGCTTTTAGACCCCCCCCCCCATTGTCTTGGGTCTGCAAAGTGTAGCTGCTGATGCCTTTCTGACAGAGAGCTTCCTCTCCCTATCTTTCGCTGTGTTGGTGATATGCTTTAACTGCGACAAGGGCCTAGTTTAGTTAATAAACTGAGCCAGACAGCCAATTCTCTTCAATAATCTCTCCAACACTCACAGTCGAAAAGAAAGCTGAAGATGAAAATGACCAAAGACTCTATTCAGAATTAAGGTACATTAGCAAATTGTATTAATTTACATGTCAGCAAGCCGTACACTAAGAACTTAAAACTAAAAACCTCACTGCCTGTACAAGGGTGAATAAACCATCTTTGATTGGACTATAGTGGACTGCCGCCATGTTTTCATATATGTTTTTTATGTAAATTATAACTGCAATTTACAATTGTTTGAAACTCTTAATCTAACAACATACGTGCAGGCTAATGAAATGGAAGAACAAGTAAACTTGTACACTGCATCTAAAAGGATATCCAAAAAAGAATACAGGCATCGATAAATGACAAGCTCAGGTTTGCCATCAATGCCATGGTATAGAAGTAATGCTAAAGCAGAGAGAGGCAGATCACATGTTAATGGCTAGGCTACATGCAGATGGTAGTGTTAAAACATAGCTCACACACACACAAAATATTAACAGCAGCAATGGAAAATGCAAAAACTGAATATTCGTTTCTCAGGTGTGTTCTGAAAACTATATATGGAACTTCAGCCACATATATCTATATTTGTATGGCTGTGTAAATAAAGGACAGCAAGTGGTTATTCAGATATACTATACTTTAAAGGGGTTTTGTCACTTCAGCAAATCATGTAGAGAAAGTTAATACAGGGCACTTACTAATGTATTGTGATTGTCCATATTGCTTCCTTTGCTGGCTGGATTCATTTTTCCATCACATTATACACTGCTCTTTTCCAGGGTTTATGATCACTGCTTAAGCAGAGATATAAGGCAGCCTAGACAAGAGCTGATTTGCATGCTTGACTTGGCGCGCTCCCACAAGCAGACGCTTTTTCCTATAGTTTGCATGCACGGTCACCACTGATGGATTGCAGGGTGGCCTTAACCCTTGGAAACGAGCAGTGTATACTGCGATAGAAAAATGAATCAAACCAGCAAAGGAGGCAATATGGACAATCACAAAACATTAGTGTCTTGTTTTAACTTTGTCTACATGATAAATGCCATTTGCTGAAGTGAGACAACCCCTCTAAGAGTACTTTCAGACTAGCGTTATTGTTTTCCGGTATTGAGTTCCGTCATAGGGGCTCAATACTGGAAAAAACGCTTCAGTTTTGTCCCCATTCATTGTCAATGGGGACAAAACTAAACAGAACGGAATGCTCCAAAATGCATTCCGTTCAGTTCAGTTGCGTCCCCAGGCCGGAGAGCAAACCACATCATGTTGTATTTTGCTTTCCGTCCTGGGGATCCGGAGCAAGACAAATCCGTCATGACCTACAATGCAAGTCAATGGGGACGGATCCGTTCTGTCTGACACAATAGAAACCGGAACCCGTTCTCCATTGACTTTCAATGGAGTTAATGACAGATCCGTCTTGGCAATGTTAAAGATAATACAATCGGATCCATTCATAACGGATGCAGATGGTTGGATTCTCAGTAACGGAAGCGTTATTGCTGAACCCTGCCGGATCCAGCAATAACGCTACTGTGAAAGTAGCCTTAGATGATTAAAAAGATGTTTCAGGTCCATTTCAGGACTAGTAAATCTGCCCAGCTGTGTATAATATGAGTCTGGTGGTACACCGCTCTATTAATTACAACACAAGAATTCCAAAAGGGCTCAGATGCGCACACTCTGATATGGACAAGCACAGCAAGGCCTACTCTGGAGATCTTACCACCGGATTCTCAATGTACTTACTCCTGTAACACGTAGAACACCTTCCATGCCGGAAAAAAGGAGATAGAGTGCTCCAGCCATGACCACCTTGTGCAATGTAGCTCCAAGTCGAGGTCTATAAGAATGTGCAATGACTACATTTTAGGAATAACTAAATTATGCATTGAATCACACATCATACACATGTGTCACACATTTCCAGTTGTCATTATGCTGCATTACGCTCTTATTTTCACAATCTGCTGTTTGCCACTGGACAGAAAAAAAAAAAAAAGGAAGAACAGACAAAAGAAAGTAATGCAAGACTATTTTCTAATTATACACATTTGGTGATGGCATTGCAAGTGATTTTTTCATCTTAGAGAAATTACATGATCAACAGAGACTCTTGCAATACCAGGTGAAATCTGATTTATCACAGCTGAAATCAAGTTAAGAAATGCGACGCCAGAAAAGAAATTATACAGACAAATACAGCCCTGTCTATAAAATGAGAATCTACATATTACTGCTTTATTCACAGGCACAATATATGATTATAGAGACACTAGTACTCTGTGTTAGTTTATAAGTATAGAAACAACATGCATCTATATGTCGTAATGCTGCATGTACCGTATTTTTCGCCCTATAAGACGCACTTTTTTCCCCCCAAAAGTAGGGGGAAAAATACGGTGCGTCTTATAGGGCGAATACAAGTGAGCGCTTCCATAAGGAAGGGACCCCCCCATCAGACCACAGATCAGCCCACCCAGCCACTTATAAAAACCTTACTTACCTGTCCTGTGCTGCCGCTGCCCTCCGGTCCCGCGCTCCGCTATTTTCCCTGCTGGCGCGCACTATGACCTGACGCTGCAGCGCTGCACCGGCACGGAAGAATCCTCATGTGATGCTTTGATCTAGTAACTGCTTCTCAGCATAATTAACATAGTTACATAGTTAATACGGTTGAAAAAAGACACATGTCCATCAAGTTCAACCAAGGGAGGGGGTAGGAGTGATGAAGGGGAGGGGGACGGGTAACCTTAAGACATGAGTCTACATTTCTTAATATGTGGTGACCTTCTTTTTCTCTACGAATTTATCTAAGCCTGGTGTGAATGCGCTCCTATAACCAGGGGAGTAGCATTCATGTGCACTTTTGCCCCACCTGTCTAAGAGGCGACCTTGATTAAGGTGGTACATATGGGTGTGTGTGCTCCTCCTCTCATTGGTTGCTGATGCACACAGAGGTAACTAGGAGCAGCACACTATATGTGCAGGGTCTGCACACCTAAACATAGATGCACAACCGCATAGGAAGGTTTAGAGTAGGACCCGCCTGGACTGAGACCACCGTGGCGCTGGGTATGTGGGCACAGATGTAGTTTGATCAAAATGTATTGGCTAAGAGTCTCAGATTTTATCTATAGAGTGAGGGCTTAGTCCATATATTGTTTGCATCTATTGTTTTAGTGCATTTTTTCCATGAATTTCTAAATTTAGCCTTGTACATCCGCACATTTTACTACCACATGGTGCAGGATGTTTGTATCTGTTTTCCGTAAATATATCACCAGCACTTACTTTACCGACAGCAGCTCCCACCTCTTCATGTGTATATACAGAACTAAAGAACTCATTCAGTAGCTCCGCCTTTTCCTGATCCCCAGTAATCAATTCCCCATCACTATTATTCAGGGGTCCTACACGCTCTGACCTAGGTTTTTTTTGCATTTATATATTTGAAGAATTTTTTGGGATTGGTTTTGCTTTTATAGTCCTTTTACAATCTTTATTAACCCTTTTGTAGTTATTAAAGGCTATGGCAGACCCCTCTGATTTGTATATTTTAAACGCCCTTTGTTTTTCATGTATTGCCCTTTTAACATCCGTATTAAGCCACGCAGGGTTTAATTTTAAGCGTTTGTACTTGTTCCCCCTAGGAATAAATTCTGCAGTATAGTTACCCAGTGTAGATTTGAAGGTCTCCCATTTATCATCTGTGTCACTACTTGACAACAGCTGCTCCCAGTCTATGTCCTAGAGTGCGGCCATAACCCTGGGAAATTGGCCTTTTTAAAATTGAATGTTTTTGATCTCCCAGCATGTTTATGCTTTCTACACTTTAGGATAAAAGTAACTATATTTTGTATATATTTTTGGTCACTATATTTTGGTCGTTGGTTCCCACATGGACCAGGACAGCTGGGTCATCCCCAGCCCCTCCCAGTAATTTGTCCACCCGTTCCACCACATGCCGAACCCTGGCACCAGGTAGACAGCAAACCATTCGGTTGAGGCGGTCTTGGCGACAAATTATTCTATCCGTCTTCCTGATTATGGAATCCCCTACCACTACTAGCTGTCTCGGCCTGCCTGCTTTACCATCCCCCCCACTACTAGATGGACTGTTCCCCCGGCTGTTAGGGAGACCAGTATCCACTAGGGTTGCCATTTCTGAGACTGACACCCTCGCATCATCACCTAACTTGGCAATTTTGCTTGGGTGCACATAAGCAGGGCCCCCTGATTTTTCTCTCCACCCTCCATAACAGACCCCATAACTGCCTGTTCTGTGAGAAGCAGGCCCCTCTCAAGATCTCTTGTTTCCCTCAGTGTTGCAATATGCTTCTCCAGATCTCTAATGCGAGCCTCCAGATTGGCAACATGCTCACATCTACCACAGCGGTATTCACCCAGGAACTGCTGCTCCTGTTGTTCATACATGTGGCAGACTGTGCACTGTTGAAAACTTTCAATCTTGCTATCCATCCCAGTTACAAAACAGCAATCAATTAAAGGGAGTCTGTCACCTCATTTTCACCTATATAGCTAACAGCAGTGCCCCACAGACGATTGCATACCATCTCAGACATACCTGTGTGCACGGTGTGTGTGTATTCCTCGTTCAGAAAAAGCACTTTTATTCTGCAGGAAAACAGCTCCCAAGTGCCCGGCTCTGCTGCTGCTGCAAACCAGACTGGAAACAGCTTTATATCCAGTATATCAGAAGATATAGCTGTTAGAAATCGAGTCAGGAGAGAAAGCTGTTTTTAGTTTCACTTTCAGCTGGGCACTTGGGAGCTGTTTTCCTGCAGAATAAAAGTGCTTTTTCTTGACATGTAATACAGACACACAGTGCACACAGGTATGTCTGGGATGTGTATGCAATCTTCTGTGGGGCAGTGCTGTTAGTAATGTAGGTGAAAATGAGGTGACAGACTCCCTTTAACAAGAATAAAGTACTTACTGCAAACATCACATCTCATGCTTATATGAGGCATTAGTATACATTTTGATCAAAACTCACCACCACAAGGTTCTCTCAAGTGGGAACCTACTCCCAACAGACAGCGGGACCCAGCATAAGGGTTCACAAATTCCTTCCAGCTCTCAGTTGGAGTTCCTGAGAGCATATGATAAGGTGAGTTTTGATAACTGTTCACATGGTGCGGTGCTGCGTGGCAGCCATTGTTGCTGTGCTGGTGGGTTGGTGGAGCCCAGTGCCAGGCTGGCATTGCCAAACAGCAAGGGTGCCGTTTGGCTGCTGGGTCCCGCCATCTGCTGGTGTGGTGCCAGTGGTCGCCACACAGTGCCACGCCAAATTTAGAGTAGGTTCCCATTCGAGGAGGCAACCTTGTAGTGGTGAGTGGGCTTATGCTTTTTGATCAAAATGTATACTAATGCTTCATGTAAGCATGCAACATAGGGGCCTGTATATTATTTATGGCGCTGAGAAGCAATATTAATTATACTGAGAAGCAGTTATAAGATCAAAACATAGCATGAGGAGGTGTGATCCAGGTTCATTCTTGTTTTTGGGTATTACCACATAGGGTTGCATGGTTTTTCTATACTTATGAGCTGACACATATCACTGGTGTCTGTATGGCCATATATTGTACCTGTGAATACAGCAAGAAAAGGCTTTCCAAAGTTACTACGACAAAAAGTGACATTTAAGGTGAAAAGTGGCTTGGTACTAAAGGGGTTAAACACCCTACATGTGGCCCTATTCTTTTGCGTGAACATGTAAGATGGGTCAGGGGTAAAAGAACACCATGTACATTTGAGGCCCGGTGTAAAAAGTGACATGTTAACTTTATTCTAGAGTTGGGCGATATGGCCAAAAAAAAAATCTTGATTTTTTTAAAAATTTTGGACGATTCACGATTTAAATCTCGATTTTCTTATATTATTAAAAATATAAAAAAAATAAAAAAAGCCTACTGTACCCCCATCAGACCTCACATCAGCCCACTGTGGCCCCATCAGACCTCAGATCAGCCCATTATGCCCCATAAGACCTCACATCAGCCCATTGTGCCCCATCAGACCCCACATCAGCCCAGTGTGCCCCCATCAGACCTCACATCAGCCCAGTGTGCCCCCATCAGACCTCACATCAGCCCAGTGTGCCCCCATCAGACCTCAGCCAAGTGTGCCCCCATCAGACCTCAGATCAGCCCACTGTGTTCCCACCAGACCTCACATCAGCCCACTGTGCCCTCATCAGACCTCAGATCAGCCCATTATGCCCCATCAGACCCCACATCAGCCCATTGTGCCCCATCAGACCCCATATCGGCCCAGTGTGCCCCATCAGACCCCACATCAGCCCACAGTGCCCCCATCAGACCTCAGATCAGCCCACATTAGTGCCCCCTTCAGACCTCAGATCAGCCCACATTAGTGCCCCTTCAGACCTCAGATCAGCCCACATTAGTGCCCCCTTCAGACCTCAGATCAGCCCACAGTAGTGCCCCCTTGAGACCTCAGATTAGCCCACAGTAGTGCCCCTTCAGACCTCAGAACATCCCACAGTAGTGCCCCCTTGAAACCTCAGATTAGCCCACAGTAGTGCCCCCTTCAGCCCTCAGAACAGCCCACTAGGCCACCATAAGAATAAAATAAAAAACTCCCTTATCTGTCCTGGGCCGCTCCAGGTCCGGCGCTCCTCAGTCTTCTTCTCCCGCCGCCGCACTGTCACCTGACTGCGCGCAGCGTCAGGTCAGAGTGTGCGCACTACGTCCTGACGCTGTATGCGGTCAGGACAGTGCAGCGCGGCCCCGAAAAAGAAGAGGAGCGCCGGACACCGGAGCGGAGCCGTGGCGCAGGACAGGTGAGAGATTTTTTTTTATTTTATCTGGCGGGCGCCATTTTAGGAAAATCGAGTTCACAATTTTCCTAAAAAATAAAATTGTGAGGCTTTCAATTGGCGAATTAATTTGATTAATCGCCCAGCCCTACTTTATTCTATACGATTATTCAGTACAGATTGCAGAGAAGATTTTTTTATTGTTTGATATGATTTTTTTTTCGGGGGGGGGGGGGGGGGGGTCGAGGTGACCATTGATTGTATAGCTTTTAGTTACTTCTAGTTACTTCTAGAAGGCAACAAAATTGTGTACATCTGTGAATGTCCCAAATAAGCAGGAAACGTATTCTTTCTACATGACAAGAGTATAACCACTCACTTAACAATGCCATAGCCCAGGCTGACGATAATGACAAGTATCCGTGCCAGAGATCTCTTCACTGCTGAGAAAAGTTCTCCCAGGATTACTGCTCCTTGCACTATCAGGTACAAGAAAAAAAAAAAAAAAAAAAAACTGTTACTTCTTCGTGGTTAAGATGTGATGAACAAAATTTATCTTAGCAGGGAAGATACTATATTTGACTCATAAGTAAGATGCTGTAGCATGCAGTAGTTGTCAGTCCTGCAAGGCAAGATACAGCAATTTCAGCATTTTTTCCTCAACTGGAAATGAATACCAGAATGCTTACTGCATATCTGGCTGTAGCCTAAGCAAACTTAAAGGGAACCTGTCATCTCCGAAACACCCCCTGAACTAGAGTAGGCGGTGTATAGTGTAAGTGATGTCGAGTGCGGTTATGTAATTTTTATCTTCATACTCGCTTCTATTCTGATGTTGTGCTCCCACAAACCTGCAGTAAAATGCACTCAGTGGACTCCAGTGCTCACTCACATAATGGAGAGGACTCAAAGAAGAGTCCTCTCAATGCATTTTACTGCAGGTTTGTGGGAGCACAGCGTCGGAATGGAAGATAAAACTTACATATTCGGATTCAGCATCACTTACACTGTACTCCACTTACTCTAGTTCAGGGGGTGTTTTGGAGATGACAGGTTCCCTTTAAGCGGTTACAGTGCATCAATATGTGATATAACCATACATGCAGCAGTGATGGGCTGCAAGAACAGACAGAGGAATGTACAATGGAGCTGCTGTGACTGTCAGGAGGGCACAGCAGTATGCCCTAGGACAAAAAAATAAAATTCCATTCTCAAACCCACTATTACTAATTACTTTACCTTTCTTATAATATAGCAGAATTCTAATTTCCTTTCACTTCTAATTAAAAATGCTCTGGCCCAATGTTATCAGTCATAACCTGTATCATTAGTATCAATAACCTTCCTAGATCCATTTTTCAATGTATTATTTGTGTTTCACAATGTTTTACATCAGTATAACACTTCTGAACACAATTTCTGAAATATTTTTTATTTATTAAATTTCAGTAAAGGCTCACTTTACACAGGCAGATTCTCAGCTAGATAATTGCTAAAGAGCGTTCATTAGCGATTATCTGGCAAGTAAAGGTGCCGCCGATTACCGAGGACCTTTCACCACTCCTGACACGTCTGTTTTAATAGCTTCATGCATTCCCCATGTAATAACAATTCTGGATAATCTATTCTTATGGCTCTATGTTGTGCTGTTCCTTTATTTTTTCTACTAGAAGTTATGAATGAATTGCTAGCAGTCTGCAGTAAAGATACAGAAGGGTGGTAACCAGTTGGGGGTGTGTCCCTGCACAGACTCACTCTATCCAATCAGTGCTGCCATTTTCAGACTGTTCAGGGATACCCCCCCCAACTTGTTACCACCCCTCTGTACCCTTACTGCAGACTGCTAGCAATTCATTTATAACTTCTAGTAGAAATAATAAAGGAATGGCACAAAGTGTGAAGATGGCGTCTCTGGTTATCTGGACTTCATTGGGTCTAACAAAAATATCATGACCTGTGCTTGAACTGAAGACGTGTCTGAAATGTTTATGCAAGACCTTGTTTATGGTTATCTGATAGCCCGAACAAATAGGCATGTCTGAAATATCTGTAAAAGGTATCGTCCCACTTATTTGACCTGAAAATGAAATGTCTGTGCAAAAAGTGCAGTGTAGTTACAAGTACTTGCTCCATTCACTTGATATTCACATTCACATTCGCTACTGTGTAGTTTGACACACTCAGATAAAGAATGAATGTGTCTCATGGACTTATGTTTTTCTACATATCTTAAGAATGTGCCCCACAAACCTCTTGGGTTCATTGCATTCATAGCCTGGACAATAGAATATTCCTTATCTATAATTACTACAGCAATTTACCGCTACAACTATTTGTTTTTCACTTGTCTCATCTATCTTATTATTTCTAAATACTTTGGTGTATAAATATGTGAATCATCAGATACTGTGTTAAAAGATGCCTGAGGAAGAGGCCCAAGTAGCCGTGAAAGCTTACAATTGTGTTAATATCTTTTCAGTTAGTCATTAAAAAAGGTACCAACTACCGAGAGATATCGTTTTATCTTCTATTTACTAGCTAACATGGTACAAACATATATTTTTTTACTAATGCAAACAGTAAATTCTTGCTTAAAGGGGTTGTCCGGGTTCAGAGCTGAACCTAGGGTTGGGCGATATCATAAATATACCCACGATCATGATATTAAGAAATTCATCGCGATAACGATATATATCGCGATAAATATTCATTTAGAAGAAAAAAAAACAATTGGAGCCACAAGGAGACGTTATACCGTATGGGGGGGGCCACAAGGAGACGTTATACCGTATGGGGGGGGCCACAAGGAGACGTTATACCGTATGGGGGGGGCCACAAGGAGACGTTATACCGTATGGGGGGGGCCACAAGGAGACGTTATACCGTATGGGGGCGGCCACAAGGAGACGTTATACCGTATGGGGGCGGCCACAAGGAGACGTTATACCGTATGGGGACGGCCACAAGGAGACGTTATATACTGTATGGGGGAAGCCACAAGGAGACGTTATATAATGTATGGGGGCAGCCACAAGGAGACGTTATATACTGTATGGGGGCAGCCACAAGGAGACGTTATACTGTATGGGGGCAACCACAAGGAGACGTTATACTGTATGGGGGCAGCCACAAGGGGATGTTATACTGTATGGGGGCAGCCACAAGGAGACATGAGGACAGCCACAAAGAGACATACTTTATGGGGTTAATGGGGGCCACAAGGAGACGTTATGGTTTGGGCAGCCAGAAGGAGACGTTAATTGTTATACTGTATGGCACTATGGGACACTGTCTACCAGGGCAGCAGCCACAAGGAGGCATTACAGTGGGGGCAGCAGCCATAAGGTGGTGCCCCCCCCTCCCCATGTATTATGACCACCTGCCACCATACAGTAATTCCTTCTTCATGGGGGAGGGAGGGACTTGTGATAGCTCATTCCCTGCCTGCTGGCTGCTATTTGTGCAGCTACCAGGAAGGACTCGCCGCAGTAGAAGAAGACATACATAAAGGCAGAGACATTACACCTGTAATCGCGGCCGGGCCCAGCCGGCAGCTCTGATATATGTAGGGTCTCTCTCTCCCTGCAGGCAAAGTTAATTCTGTGGCAGTCGGGGGTGGGACTTTCCCACCACTCGCTCCTGTCCTGCGTGCTGCTCAGCCTTATCGGCCTTGCCCGGGCGGCATCTGATTCTGACTTCGGTGGGCGGAGACTGCATTATGGGAGACGCTGCGGGAGGCAATTGGTATGTAATGATATCAATAATCTGCTATATGGGTAGGCACACTTTCATTTGGTTATATGGTGTTTTGTTAGTTGTAGAGAACTGTAGAATAAATTCACTCGTTATTCTTTATAGGTATAGATATGAGATATATTCATTCAGGGTAGTCGATATAGTACATCACATATCCAACATATCTATGTCTATATGTACGTATCTTTGTAACAAGAGTAATGAATGCAATTATACCAATGTTATACTTATAAAAATGATATAACCTTTATTTCAAATGTGGTTACCAACCACATTTGGAATAAAGGTTATATCATTTTTATAAGTATAGTCAGGCGGGCTGCCTGGGTAAAATTAGGGGTATGTCCGGGTTCACAACCCCTTTAATGTTCGCTATAGAGCATTTTTGTAAGTGTCTATAGATTCCTACTCCTTCCTCTAAGCAAAGAAAATAGCATCTGAGTTATTCATTCAGGGAGTTAGCAGGGATGCATGGATCTCAAGGAGGAACTGCAGTATCCCCAGCCAGATCCAGTACAACGAGCCAATGACTGCAAGGTCCACGACAGCTATTATGCCCTCACTGTTAACTAGTAGATCTCAGCAGTCAGGCGTCTTCAGACTGGGAATACCCCCCACCACAATATGCAATAGGAACCCCAGGAAGAGACTTAGTAGTGTTGCAGTCTCACTGGGTGTTGCATGGTGTCTGATGCGTCACTGGTAAATTGCCTGTTGTTCGGTAGTTCTACTGCAATAGGTCACCTCTGGGGATGCATTCAAACAAAGGGAAGGGAAGGGAAGATATTATATTAATTCTTGGTATAGGTTGAAGGGGTTCTCTGGGAACAATTGAAAATGGCTGCCAACAACCTCAGAGCTACATACGGTGCTGAGGAGGTGGGGCCTCACTACACATTAGATGAAGAGTTGGTCGCCACTCCTAGTCATATAGGTGGTGCTCATTAGCAAGTATTTCAATGTCAAAATCAATCAAAACCACGGCACTCAAGTAGGTTAATTCAAGATGATATTAGGGCATCCTCCTTTCAACCCCGCCTCATATGACATTAAGGCCGTGAACAAGGTCTCGGTGAGACCGAAACATTGGCCATTGTCCTTCTACTATTTTGGATGGATGGAATAATTTAATTTGCGGACAGCAAAACAGTTGCGGACATATGAATGGACCCTTATGGTGAGGTAAAACCACAGCTGTGGAATTAGATCACCTAACTCTAATAATTGCGGCTTCCAATCAGAGACTCAATATCACAACCAGCCAATGTCAAATAACTGACAGATAAGCGCTCCATTTGCACTGCATATAAGATGTATACTTACGTGGGACAAATTAAAATAACTTAAAAAGTCAGTCTTAATTTTGATCCCTTCCCGACATCCATCATACATGTACGGCGGATGAGTTTGGCAAAAGAAGGCTGGGGGCTTTGTTTCTTTAGGTTTTAATGGTTTCTCTGGAGCAAGTGAAGTCTGACAAAACAGAGTTCATACACTGCATATGTGTTATACTGATGTAGAAAATTGTAAAACACTTCAAATAATACACTGAAAAACAGATGTAGATTATTGATACTATTGACATAGGTAGCGGCTGACAGCATTGGCCCAGAGTATTTTTCATTTTAAGAAGTGGTGAAAAGGAAATTATGTTTATATTATATTATAATAAAGGTTACATTTCAAGTAATTAGTAATAGTGGGAGTTTGAGAAAAGGACGAATGTGAACTGATTTCTGCAATAATTTATCCCACCACTCTCTAGGGATCGTATAAAATTGTGTCAAACATACTGATGCCCTAACCCTAAGACAGACTCATAAGTGGTCATTTATTATACTAAAATACGTGTATATTTAGGCATATTTCAGGCGCAGATGCCTGTCTGTGACTTCTCTCTGCTCATGCCAAGTCTAAAATTGTGGGCGAAGTGTGGGCAGAGGACGGGCTGGCAGGCCAGTCTGATTCATCATTTTTTTATGCCTAAAACAGGAGTAGAAAATTATCTAAATGTAAGGCAGCTAGGAAGCTGTCTTACATTTAGAAGTGGCACAGGATGCACCGAAGTTTAGGAGAGGCCAGCGCCAATTCATAACTTCGGCGGATCCTCCGGCAGTTATGGGCCTTTACTAAGAACGTGCCCCATAATGTAGAAGTTCTGAAAAACCTCTAGGAGAATGGGCTATCAATGTATTGCCGTGGCAGTTGCAGACTTAAAGGAGTTATCCTGGAAAAGATAATGATGACTTACCCTCAAAATTGATCATCATTATCATATCATCTGGTGTCCAATCAGCTGTTTTAGTCAGCCACAGCGCTCACTGGAGCTCTGGTGAGAGATGGAGGCTTCCGGCAGCTATCACAGGAGAGCACTGTACATCATATAGCGGCAGTGCTTGGTATTGCAGCTCAGCCCCATTCACCTGAATGGGGCTGAGCTGCAACTAGGCCATGTGACCCATGTACAGTAATGTCACTGGGTCTTGGGTGTCATACCCCGCAGATCTGATACTCATGATCTCATCAGTCATAAATATCCTTTCCTGGATGACCCCTTTAACAAATTCCTCCATGCCCACCATGGCTGTGTGCCTATTAAGCCACGCCAAAGCTTGAAAAATACTCTTATGAGCTGAAACACTGTTCATATAAATGTGAATAAAGAATTGCATTTGCTTAGCTAAAAATCACATTTGGAGTGTTGCCATATATAGTTAAGATCCATCATGTGTACCATACCAGACTGTCCATAGTAGCGGATGTTCTGGAACTCTGCGTAGAATACAGCTTTTTCCAGCATGCCGAGTAATATCACAGCACCAACCCAGAACTGGATTCTCAACAAGTCCCTCCAATAACATGCAGACCAGGCCAGCCACAAGACACCAAAAAGGACATATACAATGCACATCACCATGAAGAACTGAAAGATATTTAGAATAATGTAAAATTTAATGGACATCATTGAATAAAGTTGTGCTTTTTTCATATGAACAGTTGAGCATTCTGCTTCACTCAAAAAGACTTGCGCTAGGTTTTTCCACGTTTAGCCACAATTTTTTTTTTAGAATACATACTTCCAAAAACTAACTATACTGTACTGTGTGCATGTGTGTTTATAGGCTTTTGGGGAAAGATGAATCCTAAGGTGTGCTTTTGGCAGTTTTATTTCACAACAGTTTTATTTTGACAACAATGAAAAGTATAGCCTTCTACACTATTCATAAGAAAAAGCATTTGTGTGTGTATATATAAATACTTTTTAATTAAAATGGAAATCAACAGCAAGCTTATGCAAATATATATATTTGAACAATACATGTTTCATGGACCTCCAGGATGTGTGGCAGTCATATTCTTCACTAATCATTTAGTTGCTTGTAGTTGTGTTCTTTTTTATAAAGCAAATTATCTCAACATATATTAACTTCTTATGAGCTAGTCCTCTGCTTGTAGCAGTGGCTAAGTAGTAGAAGTAGAACTGTTGGCTTAAAGCACCAGTTAAAAGACTTCCTATTAGAAAAAAAAAAATTCCTTAGTGGATCTTGAGGAACGAGCATCTAGATGGCAGCCACTGGCTCCCTTGTTCTACAACAGTCTAAGGGCTCATGCACATGAGCTTCTGCCGGCCTGGCCCGTATTGCGGCCTGCAAACAGTGGGTCCACTACAAAGTGCTTGCATGAGTTTTCTGTCCGTGCCTCCGCACAGCAAAAAAAAAAAAAAAAAAAAACTTGTGTCAAATGGGTCTGCATCCTCCTGCGCCAGTCACACGGACAGCATCCCTGTGCATTGGGGACTGCAATTTGCGGTGATGTCAACAGTCCCTTGGCATGTTAAGAGAAGTATTTTCTACTTTTATCCCTTGTGAAAATAAAATAAATTGTGGCTAAAACAACATTTTCACAGCTTAGTATTTCTAAATTGTATGGCAAGTGCTCACTATACCCCTTGAAAAATTCATTGGGATGTAATTTCCAAAACTGGTTCACTTTTTGGGGGGGTTCTACAGTAGAGGTACCACTGGATCTCTTTAAATTTAACATGGCACCTGAAAACCATTTAAACCAGCTAAATCTGGCCTTCTAAATCCATATTGTGCTTTTTCCTTATAAGCCCTGCAGTGCGCCCCATACAGCAGTTTAGGTGTTACCGTATTCAGGAAAAATGGGTAAAAAAATGGAGTTGTGAAAAAAAAAAACTTTTTTTTTTTTTTAAAAAATGAGCCTAAAGTGACATTTTTTTGTAAAGTGTTTCAAAGTCTATGAAACCCCTGTTCATGAACATAATTGGAGTGTTTCTGTGAACTGCAGCATCGTTTCAGTACAATTTTCTCTTTGAAAAGTATAAAATTGCTTGTACAGATGACTATTCCTGAATTCCTAGAAATGCACTACTGCAACCTCTACTCATCTAGTTCATAGTGGACACAGTAATGATGGACACTAAGCAAAAAGTTCCATACTCATATATGACAGTATTTCCCATTGCCACCTCTTGTGGTATGGCCTTCCAATATTTGACTAATTCAACTGCAAAGAGTGCTTTCCTGTGTTGAAATCTAAAGCATATTTCCCCAAACAAAGAATGTCCCCTAGCTCTGGTCCCCATTATAAGAGAGACCTTCTATCCAATTTAAAGGCGTATTCCGGTTGTTTTAAGTTATCCCATGCACTGTGTAGGAGGAGCTCAACACTCCCAGTGTACTGTTACCCATTTATAAGTCCCTCATAAAGGGACTTTTTTTTTGATTCTGACTGGCTGGTCAGTTGATTTGGGGGGTCAGGGGGTACGCGGCGCCTGTTGATAGGGGATAACGTCAAACAACTTGAATACCCCTTTAATAATCTAGTTGACGGTGTCTGAACCTGTTCTCTCTCTCCAATATAATTTATAGCATAAGGAGCCCAAAGTTGAATCCCAAGACGCTGCTTTAGAAGGGACTTATAACAGGGTAACATTACACTGGGAGTGTTGAACTCTTGCTACACACTGTATATCCACGTGCAGGAACTCTGCTAATCAGCTTAGTGTAAGAGCAGCAGGGGAGGAAGCAAAGTGTAACAACACTAGCTGGGCAGAAGATGGCCGAACTTAAAGTGACCTATATCAATCCCCTTTCCTGGGTACTAACAGTGTCTCCCGGTGCCCAGTTATCCCCAAGACTTACAGGCTGCCAAATTATGCAACAACCAGAAAGTCGCACAACCAAGAAATGTGACGCATATATTATTACACTAGCAGGTAACAAGAAGGCAAGGAAGATGGAAATCACCAATAGATGACGGCTGTACTGGGATGGCAATGATAGTCAGATGATGAATAAAACGGATGTTGGGGATGGTGAACAGACCATTGAAGGAACCAAGAATTACAGACTGACTGTAGCCTTCCCAGAATCTTTCCCTAGATTAGTCCTAACAACATACATCACTGACCCTTCCTGTCCCTGAAGTGGTGTTTTGTCCAACAAAATGCGAGTATTCATGCCTGGAAACCCAGGAAACCCCAAATCTGTCAGACACCAGCAGAGGCCAGCAGATGCCAAATCCAGCAATTCTGGTAGATTCCTACGTTGGAACAGAATACCATAATAGCAACAGAAGTTGTGGACGTGTGTCTGGCTAACTAGCCATGTTCACTGTCTAAAAGAAGGAGGGGGGTGGCAGCTTTTGGGATTAACTTGGAATTAAATGCTACAGCTCAGGAGATGTCTGAAGGAAACAGGCTGTACTTCTGATAAGAGACCAGGAGTCCAGATTTGGAGTATGTCTGTGCGGAGGTGGGAATCTGACCCTGGGATGAGTAACTTTCTCCTGAACACAGAGCTTCTGGTAAATCAGTAGTACCTGTGGGTGATGGGCTAGAGAAAGGCAGTTATCCGCAATAAGCCTGATTTCTTCAGGAAAGACAGGGGGAATGGAAGACAAGGTGGAGAATCAGACCCATGTCTACGAGTAGAAGAGCAGCTGTGGCACTTAAAAGCTATGGACACCTTTGGGGCAATTTTTAAATTATTGAATTTTACTGATTTGGGGCTTAAAATCATTTTTATTTGGTCTTTTTTACACAACTTTCAACAGTTTTCCCTGTACAACTCTCAGTGTCTGTACATTTACAGACTGGCAGGTGTACCGTTTACAGTGAAATCTATAGCCCCCTGTAGTTTGTACCCCCTGAGAGCCCATAAACACTCAGTATCTCTCCATTCTTATTAGTCCGATTTGTCCATAGCCTTTAAAATATTTGGTTTCATATCAGTGAAACTGCATGCACACCGGCATCTATTTATGTGGGGGGTCACGGTAGAATGTCTTGGATTTGTAACTGATGTCATTTTGGGGAACCACTGATATAGCGCAATTTTTGTTATACCAGATAAGTATGGAGAGAGACATGTGACCTTTGATGATTAGAGTAACAAAAATTGCAGCATATAGAAAAATGATTAAATATGTTCATTTTAACTAAATATTTACACGTATCTACAGTCTACAGTAGCAAATTCAGTTCAAACAAACCGAAATAAGTTCTAGGATACATTAAACTATGCATTTTCAACACTATACTCACAATCATGCGTGGATAGTCAGCAGGAGATAAGTATTCGTAAGGTCCTTTCACTTCAATTTTCACTGCAAGAAAGAAAGTACATAGCATCACTACAATTGGTTTATGCTTTCAATTAAAGCTAACGTAGTTTTAGCGATTGAAGATGTACTTATTTTTTCCACCCAAAAGTGTGTGTGTGGGGGTGAAATATCAGAGCTTCTTATAAGGCAAACACTAATGAGCGCTTCCATTATGGAAGCGCTCATTAGTACAGTAGAACAAGGGAGTGAGTATGAACAGCGCTGGATCTCAGCAGCGGCAGCAATATCCAGAACAGGAGAGGTGAGTTAATTATTTTATTATTTTTTTGTTTCATTTGCTGAGTAGCATGTTGATGACAAGGGGGTTGGTGCAAATTCCCTGGGAGTCATGATTTCCCCACTGCCCCCTCCGCCTAATTGATTGACCTTTTCCAGGCCAGGGAACGTCATCCACTTTTCTGATAATATCCTGTGAAGGCTCAGTTCGCTTTTGGAGCATGCCCACTGTATAGTGCTCTACAGTAGAGCACTCTGGCTTCAACGTTTCCCTGCACATGCGCCTGCAGGGTTTTCATAGCAAAAAATCTCACAGGTGTTGGCACAGGGGCATTTGATACTTGCAGCTAATTACTGGCTATAGCAGTGATCCACTAAAGAGTGTAGTGCAGTGGCACACTGGGCAGCATCTGAAAGAGTAGTGGATCTGTGAGGTATGGTGTTTTGTGTTTTTTTTTCTTTTCTTTTTAATATGTATGTATGTAGATAAGTATGGATATATGTGTGTATATACCATATTTGTCGGCCATAAGACGGACCTAGGTTTTAGAGGAGAATAAGAAAAATGTTTTCATCAGACTCTCCAGTGTTAATCAGTTAGACCTTGGCTAATTAGACCCCAATAAGACCTCAGATCAGACCTCCAATAATAAGACCTATGTTAATTAGACCGCAGCTCAGACCCCCAATCAGCCAAAAAAAAAAAAAAAAAAAAGCATTTTCTGCAGAAATTTACAAGTTAGGCCTGTATTACAGAGAGTTGGTCAAATCATTGCTAACAAGCATTAGTAGCAATGATCTGCTTGTGTAAAAGTGCAAATGCTCGTTCAGACAAGCTCAAGATCGTGCTGTCTAATCACACACAGTTAGGTATCAGGCAAATAGTGCATCGAATGTATGGAGCCGACTTCTATAGTGAGCCCACTCCATACACTGTGGATGCCGAATCATGTGCTGTCCACATCTGAATATCCGTTCCGCAACACTGCAGAAGAGAGAGAACATGTCCTATTCTCATCAGTTTTTTAAACTGTTACAAAAGGTCTGCAAAAAAACAAAAACTGAAGTAATAATACGGATATCAACCATATTTTTTGCAGATTTTTGCAGATCTGCAAACAGGTTGTGTCAATGCACCCTAAAACGGTGTTTCCACTTTACTGGTATCTAAGGGGCTATGCAAATGTGAAGTAGTGCATGAAAACCTTTCCAGCAAAATCTGTGCTCCAAAATTCAAATGGCGCTCTTTTCCTTCTGAGCCCTGATGTGTGCACATACAGCTTACATCCACATTTATGGGATAGCTGTTAACAGTAGTATGCACCTATCAATTCAAGTAGTGTTATAAAAGTCTCAAATGGCATCAGCTGGGCACTAACGTCATATTTGTGGAAAATTTACAATTTTCACTATGCACAGTCTACTGCGCATTAATTTCTCCAAATACCTGTGGCATCAAAATGCTGACTCCACCACTTGACACCTTGAGTGGGAGCGTTTCCAAAATAGGGTCACTTCTCAGGGGTTCCATTTATTATTTCACCCGAGAGTCTCTACAGTTGCTACCACAAGATGTTTAAAGGCTACGTACACCTTGGGGGGCATTTTTTTATGATTGTATTTTACTAATTTTGGACAAAAATTGTTTTTTCAATTGGTCTTTATTAAAAATATTGAGCCGTTGTGTCATAAAGGGTTAACTGTTTCTTTCACTTTGTGTCAGTCATCTAAGGGCACTTTCACATTAGCGGCAGCACGGATCCGGTGGGTGAAGGGTGCCGCCGCATGTACACGTGAGGAACCAGAGCAGCGCTCCGGCCCCACACGTGTCACATACACATACTTACATGCTCCCAGCAGATCCGGAGGAGGAGGACGGCGCGTACATAGGAAGATTCCCTACAGCGCCCTCTGCTGGAGGGAGAATCTTCCTATGTGCGCGCAGTCCTCCTCCTCCTGTGATGTGCGGAGCTGCTGGGAGCATGTGTGTATGTCTGTGTGTGTGTCTGCGCGCGTCTGCTTGCCTGCGGGCCTGTCTGTCTCTCTCTCTGCGGGCCTGTCTGTCTCTCTCTCTGCGGGCCTGTCTGTCTAAACTGTGATGGCGCCTATGACATTGTGGACGCCATATGCCCCACCGGACTGGATCGGGTTGTTGCCATGCCTCAGTGAAGCCTACGAGCCCCTTTGTTGTGAGCCAGATGTAAAATCAGCACTGGTCTTCATGTTTGTATCCTTCCAAGAACGGTCCTCTGATGATCTGGTGATTGTCACCAGAGAAAGGCGTTTGGACATTTTTTCATGTTACCTAGTAAGGCTAACTTCACACTTCAGTTTACTACGTCTGAAGTCTGCGTGCCTGCCTGTCTGCGTGCCTGCCTGTCTGTCTGCCTGCGTGCCTGTCTGCCTGCGTGCCTGCCTGTCTGCCTGCGTGCCTGTCTGCCTGCGTGCCTGTCTGTCTGTCTGCCTGCGTGTCTGTCTGCCTGCGTGCCTGTCTGCCTGCGTGCCTGTCTGCCTGCCTGTCTGTCTGCCTGCCTGTCTGCCTGTCTGTCTGTCTGCCTGTCTGTCTGCCTGTCTGCCTGTCTGTCTGCCTGCCTGTCTGCCTGCGTGTCTGTCTGCCTGCGTACCTGCCTGTCTGTCTGCCTGCGTGCCTGTCTGCCTGTCTGTCTGTCTGCCTGCGTGCCTGTCTGTCTGCCTGCGTGCCTGTCTGCCTGCGTGCCTGTCTGTCTGTCTGCGTGCCTGTCTGTCTGTTTGCCTGCGTGCCTGTCTGCGTGCCTGTCTGTCTGTCTGCCTGCGTGCCTGTCTGCGTGCCTGTCTGTCTGTCTGCCTGCGTGCCTGTCTGTCTGTCTGAGTGCCTGTCTGTCTGTCTGCCTGAGTGCCTGTCTGTCTGCCTGAGTGCCTGTCTGTCTGTCTGCCTGAGTGCCTGTCTGTCTGTCTGCCTGAGTGCCTGTCTGTCTGTCTGCGTGCGTACCTGTCTGTCTGCCTGAGTGCCTGTCTGCCTGCCTGTCTGCGTGCCTGCCTGCCTGTCTGCGTGCCTGCCTGTCTGCCTGCGTGCCTGCCTGTCTGTCTGCGTGCCTGTCTGCCTGTCTGTCTGCCTGTCTGCCTGTCTGTCTGTCTGCCTGCCTGTCTGTCTGCCTGTCTGCGTGCCTGTCTGTCTGTCTGCGTGCCTGTCTGTCTGTCTGCGTGCCTGTCTGTCTGTCTGTCTGCCTGCCTGTCTGCCTGCGTGCCTGTCTGCGTGCCTGTCTGTCTGTGTGCCTGTCTGTCTGTGTGCCTGTCTGTCTGCCTGCGTGCCTGTCTGCCTGCCTGTCTGTCTGCCTGCGTGTCTCTCTGTCTGTCTGCGTGCCTGTCTGTCTGCGTGCCTGTCTGCCTGCCTGTCTGTCTGTCTGCGTGCCTGCCTGTCTGTCTGCCTGTCTGCGTGCCTGTCTGTCTGTCTGCGTGCCTGTCTGTCTGTCTGCGTGCCTGTCTGTCTGTCTGTCTGCCTGCCTGTCTGCCTGCGTGCCTGTCTGCGTGCCTGTCTGTCTGTGTGCCTGTCTGTCTGTGTGCCTGTCTGTCTGCCTGCGTGCCTGTCTGCCTGCCTGTCTGTCTGCCTGCGTGTCTCTCTGTCTGTCTGCGTGCCTGTCTGTCTGCGTGCCTGTCTGCCTGCCTGTCTGTCTGTCTGCGTGCCTGTCTGTCTGTCTGCGTGCCTGTCTGTCTGCCTGCGTGCCTGTCTGTCTGCCTGCGTGCCTGTCTGTCTGCCTGCGTGCCTGTCTGTCTGCCTGCGTGCCTGTCTGTCTGCCTGCGTGCCTGTCTGTCTGCCTGCGTGCCTGTCTGTCTGCCTGCGTGCCTGTCTGTCTGCCTGCGTGCCTGTCTGCCTGCTGTGCCTGGTGCCTGTCTGCTGCGTGCCTGTCTGTCTGCGTGCCTGTCTGTCTGCCTGCGTGCCTGTCTGTCTGTCTGCCTGCGTGCCTGTCTGTCTGCCTGCGTGCCTGTCTGTCTGTCTGCCTGCGTGCCTGTCTGTCTGCCTGCCTGCCTGTCTGTCTGCCTGCGTGCCTGTCTGTCTGCCTGCGTGCCTGTCTGTCTGCCTGCGTGCCTGTCTGTCTGCCTGCGTGCCTGTCTGTCTGCCTGCGTGCCTGTCTGTCTGCCTGCGTGCCTGTCTGTCTGCCTGCGTGCCTGTCTGTCTGTCTGTCTGCGTGCCTGTCTCTGTCTGCCTGCGTGCCTGTCTGTCTGCCTGCGTGCCTGTCTGTCTGCCTGCGTGCCTGTCTGTCTGCCTGCGTGCCTGTCTGTCTGTCTGTCTGCGTGCCTGTCTGTCTGTCTGCGTGCGTGCCTGTCTGTCTGCGTGCGTGCCTGTCTGTCTGCGTGCGTGCCTGCGTGCCTGTCTGTCTATGTGCATGCGTGCCTGTCTGTCTGTCTGTCTCCGTGCCTGTCTGTCTGTCTGCGTGCCTGTCTGTCTGTCTGCGTGCCTGTCTGTCTGTCTGCGTGCCTGTCTGTCTGTCTGCGTGCGTGCCTGTCTGTCTGTCTGTCTGCGTGCGTGCCTGTCTGTCTGTCTGTCTGCGTGCGTGCCTGTCTGTCTGTCTGCGTGCGTGCCTGTCTGTCTGTCTGCGTGCCTGTCTGTCTGTCTGCGTGCCTGTCTGTCTGCGTGCGTGCCTGTCTGTCTGTCTGCGTGCGTGCCTGTCTGTCTGCCTGCGTGCCTGCCTGTCTGTCTGTCTGTGTGCATGCGTGCCTGTCTGTCTGTCTGCGTGCCTGCCTGTCTGCGTGCCTGTCTGCCTGCGTGCCTGTCTGTCTGCCTGCCTGTCTGCCTGCGTGCCTGTCTGCCTGCCTGCGTGCCTGTCTGCCTGCGTGCCTGTCTGCCTGCGTGCCTGTCTGTCTGTCTGTCTGCGTGCCTGTCTGTCTGTCTGCCTGCGTGCCTGTCTGTCTGCCTGCGTGCCTGTCTGTCTGCCTGCGTGCCTGTCTGTCTGCCTGCCTGTCTGTCTGCCTGCCTGCCTGTCTGTCTGCCTGCCTGCGTGCCTGTCTGTCTGCGTGCCTGTCTGTCTGTCTGCCTGCGTGCCTGTCTGTCTGTCTGCCTGCGTGCCTGTCTGTCTGCCTGCGTGCCTGTCTGTCTGCCTGCGTGCCTGTCTGTCTGCCTGCGTGCCTGTCTGTCTGCCTGCGTGCCTGTCTGTCTGCCTGCGTGCCTGTCTGTCTGCCTGCGTGCCTGTCTGTCTGTCTGTCTGCCTGCGTGCCTGTCTCTGTCTGCCTGCGTGCCTGTCTGTCTGCCTGCGTGCCTGTCTGTCTGCCTGCGTGCCTGTCTGTCTGCCTGCGTGCCTGTCTGTCTGCCTGCGTGCCTGTCTGTCTGCCGTGCCTGTCTGTTCTGCCTGCGTGCCTGTCTGTCTGCCTGCGTGCCTGTCTGTCTGCCTGCGTGCCTGTCTGTCTGCCTGCGTGCCTGTCTGTCTGTCTGTCTGCGTGCCTGTCTGTCTGTCTGCGTGCGTGCCTGTCTGTCTGCGTGCGTGCCTGTCTGTCTGCGTGCGTGCCTGTCTGTCTGCGTGCGTGCCTGTCTGTCTGCGTGCGTGCCTGCGTGCCTGTCTGTCTGTGTGCCTGCGTGCCTGTCTGTCTGTCTGTCTGCGTGCCTGTCTGTCTGTCTGTCTGCGTGCCTGTCTGTCTGTCTGCGTGCCTGTCTGTCTGTCTGCGTGCCCTGTCTGTCTGTCTTGCGTGCCTGTCTGTCTGTTCGTGCCTGTTGTCTGTCTGCGTGCCTGTCTGTCTGTCTGCGTGCCTGTCTGTCTGTCTGCGTGCCTGCCTGTCTGTCTGTCTGCGTGCCTGTCTGTCTGTCTGCGTGCCTGTCTGTCTGTCTGCGTGCCTGTCTGTCTGTCTGCGTGCCTGTCTGTCTGTCTGTCTGCGTGCCTGTCTGTCTGTCTGTCTGCGTGCCTGTCTGTCTGTCTGTCTGCGTGCCTGTCTGTCTGTCTGTCTGCGTGCCTGTCCTGCGTGCCTGCCTGTCTGCCTGCGTGCCTGCCTGTCTGCCTGCCGTGCCTGCCTGTCTGCCTGCGTGCCTGTCTGTCTGCCTGCGTGCCTGTCTGTTTGCCTGCGTGCCTGTCTGTCTGCCTGCGTGCCTGTCTGTCTGCCTGCGTGCCTGTCCTGTCTGCCTGCGTGCCTGTCTGTCTGCCTGCGTGCCTGTCTGTCTGCCTGCGTGCCTGTCTGTCTGCCTGCGTGCCTGTCTGTCTGTCTGTCTGCGTGCCTGTCTGTCTGTCCTGTCTGCCTGCGTGCCTGTCTCTGTCTGCCTGCGTGCCTGTCTGTCTGCCTGCGTGCCTGTCTGTCTGCCTGCGTGCCTGTCTGTCTGCCTGCGTGCCTGTCTGTCTGTCTGCCTGCGTGCCTGTCTGTCTGTCTGCCTGGCGTGCCTGTCTGTCTGTCTGCCTGCGTGCCTGTCTGTCTGTCTGCGTGCGTGCCTGTCTGTCTGCGTGCGTGCCTGTCTGTCTGCGTGCCTGCGTGCCTGTCTGTCTGTGTGCATGCGTGCCTGTCTGTCTGTGTGCATGCGTGCCTGTCTGTCTGCGTGCCTGTCTGTCTGTCTGCGTGCGTGCCTGTCTGTCTGTCTGCGTGCGTGCCTGTCTGTCTGTCTGCGTGCGTGCCTGTCTGTCTGTCTGCGTGCGTGCCTGTCTGTCTGCGTGCGTGCCTGTCTGTCCTGTCTGCGTGCCTGTCTGTCTGCGTGCCTGTCTGTCTGCGTGCCTGTGCCTGTCTGTCTGCGTGCCTGTCTGTCTGCGTGCCTGTCTGTCTGCGTGCCTGTCTGTCTGCGTGCCTGTCTGTCTGCGTGCCTGTCTGTCTGCGTGCCTGTCTGTCTGCGTGCCTGTCTGTCTGCGTGCCTGTCTGTCTGCGTGCCTGTCTGTCTGCGTGCCTGTCTGTCTGCGTGCCTGTCTGTCTGCGTGCCTGTCTGTCTGCGTGCCTGTCTGTCTGCGTGCCTGTCTGTCTGCGTGCCTGTCTGTCTGCGTGCCTGTCTGTCTGCGTGCCTGTCTGTCTGCGTGCCTGTCTGTCTGCGTGCCCTGTCTGTCTGCGTGCCTGTCTGTCTGCGTGCCTGTCTGTCTGCGTGCCTGTCTGTCTGCGTGCCTGTCTGTCTGCGTGCGTGCCTGTCTGTCTGCCTGCGTGCCTGCCTGCGTGCCTGTCTGTCTGTCTGTGTGCATGCGTGCCTGCCTGTCTGCCTGCGTGCCTGCCTGTCTGCCTGCGTGGCCTGTCTGTCTGCCTGCGTGCCTGTCTGTCTGCCTGCGTCCTGTCTGTCTGCCTGCGTGCCTGTCTGTCGCCTGTCTGTCTGCCTGCGTGCCTGTCTGTCTGCCTGCCTGTCTGTCTGTCTGCCTGCGTGCCTGTCTGTCTGTCTGCCTGCGTGCCTGTCTGTCTGTCTGCCTGCGTGCCTGTCTGTCTGTCTGCCTGCGTGCCTGTCTGTCTGTCTGCCTGCGTGCCTGTCTGTCTGTCTGCCTGCGTGCCTGTCTGCCTGCGTGCCTGTCTGGTCCTGCGTGCCTGTCTGTCTGCCTGCGTGCCTGTCTGCCTGCGTGCCTGTCTGCCTGCGTGCCTGTCTGTCTGCGTGCCTGTCTGTCTGCCTGCGTGCCTGTCTGTCTGTCTGTCTGCCTGCGTGCCTGTCTGTCTGTCTGTCTGCCTGCGTGCCTGTCTGTCTGTCTGTCTGCCTGCGTGCCTGTCTCTGTCCTGCCTGCGTGCCTGTCTGTCTGCCTGCGTGCCTGTCTGTCTGCCTGCTGCCTGCTGTCGCCTGCGTCCTGTCTGTCTGCCTGCGTGCCTGTCTGTCTGCCTGCGTGCCTGTCTGTCTGTCTGTCTGCGTGCCGTGCGTGCCTGTCTGTCTGCGTGCGTGCGTGCCTGTCTGTCTGCGTGCGTGCCTGTCTGTCTGCGTGCGTGCCTGTCTGTCTGCGTGCGTGCCTGTCTGTCTGCGTGCGTGCCTGTCTGCGTGCGTGCCTGCGTGCCTGTCTGTCTGTGTGCATGCGTGCCTGTCTGTCTGTCTGTCTGCGTGCCTGTCTGTCTGTCTGCGTGCCTGTCTGTCTGTCTGCGTGCCTGTCTGTCTGTCTGCGTGCCTGTCTGTCTGTCTGCGTGCCTGTCTGTCTGTCTGCGTGCCTGTCTGTCTGTCTGCGTGCCTGTCTGTCTGTCTGCGTGCCTGTCTGTCTGTCTGCGTGCCTGTCTGTCTGTCTGCGTGCCTGTCTGTCTGCGTGCGTGCCTGTCTGTCTGCCTGCGTGCCTGTCTGTCTGCCTGCGTGCCTGTCTGTCTGCCTGCGTGCCTGTCTGTCTGTCTGTGTGCATGCGTGCCTGTCTGTCTGTCTGCGTGCCTGCCTGTCTGTCTGCCTGCCTGTCTGTCTGCCTGCCTGTCTGGTCTGTCTGCTGTGCCTGTCTGTCTGCGTGCCTGTCTGTCTGCGTGCCTGTCTGCTGTGTCTGCGTGCCTGTCTGTCTGTCTGCTGCTGTCCTGTCTGCGTCCTGTCTGTCTGTCTGCGTGCCTGTCTGTCTGTCTGCGTGCCTGTCTGTCTGTCTGCGTGCCTGTCTGTCTGTGTGCCTGTTCCTGTCTGTCTGCGTGCCTGTCTGTCTGTCTGCGTGCCTGTCTGTCTGTCTGCGTGCCTGCTGTCTGTCTGCTGCCTGTCTGTCTGTCTGCTGCCTGTCTGTCTGTCTGTCTGTCTGTCTGCGTCTGTCTGTCTGTCTGCGTGCCTGTCTGTCTGTCTGCGTGCCTGTCTGTCTGTCTGCGTCCTGTCTGTCTGTCTGCCCTGTCTGTCTGTCTGTCTGCCTGCCTGTCTGCCTGCGTGCCTGTCTGCGTGCCTGTCTGTCTGTGTGCCTGTCTGTCTGTGTGCCTGTCTGTCTGCCTGCCCTGCTGCCTGTCTTGTCTCTGTCTGTCTGCGTGCCTGTCTGTCTGTCTGCGTGCTGCCTGTCCTGTCTGTCTGTCTGCGTGCCTGTCTGTCTGCCTGTCTGTTTGCGTGCCTGTCTGTCTGCCTGCGTGCCTGTCTGTCTGCCTGCGTGCCTGTCTGTCTGCCTGCGTGCCTGTCTGTCTGTCCTGCGTGCCTGTCTGTCTGTCTGTCTGTCTGCCTGCGTGCCTGTCTGTCTGCCTGCGTGCCTGTCTGGTCTGTCTGCCTGTCTGCCTGCGTGCCTGCCTGTCTGCCTGCGTGCCTGTCTGTCTGCCTGCGTGCCTGTCTGGTCTGCGTGCCTGTCTGTCTGCGTGCCTGTCTGTCTGCTGCCTGTCTGGTCTGTGTGCCTGTCTGTCTGCGTGCCTGTCTGTCTGCGTGCCTGTCTGTCTGCGTGCCTGTCTGTCTGCGTGCCTGTCCTGTCTGTCTGCGTGCTGTCTGTCTGCGTGCCTGTCTGTCTGCGTGCGTGCCTGTCTGTCTGCCTGCGTGCCTGCCTGCGTGCCTGTCTGTCTGTCTGTGTGCATGCGTGCCTGCCTGTCTGCCTGCGTGCCTGCCTGTCTGCCTGCGTGCCTGTCTGTCTGCCTGGCGTGCCTGTCTGTCTGCCTG
>ONZH01003418.1:0-2500 GCA_900303285.1 Rhinella marina
AGGCAGACGAGTGTGTTTGCACGTAGTCTGTGTGCATGTGTACAGTATGCAGGACTGGACAGGGATGGAAATTTGCCCGGCATTTTTTAAAACAAACAGGCCCTTGCTATGTGGTGAATGAGACATATGTTGTGCACCCCTCTCAGCAGAGCAAAGGACTACCAAACATACAGGAATATACAAGCTAAATATCCGGTGATGTCTCCTGTATTGATGTTCTCTTTTATTCCCCATTGAAAGCAGACCACCATGATGACTTTTTCACGCATGTTCAGGGGCGTAGATAAAGGCTTATGGGTCTGGTGCAAGAGTTCAGTTGGGCCCTTCCTCAGTGCTTTGTGGCCAGGCAGGGAAGCACAAGCCTCATGCTGCCTGAGGCAAAAATTGAAATGGCACCTCCCATGACTAAACCCTTCCCTCCAACCAGAGGTGTATCTTGACCAGCATGCACTTTCTATAATAACGGTCTCTTCTTATTAAACCACAAGGGTCTTTGGGAGCCCTCAGGCTTCTCGGCCTAGTAGTGACTGCTACCTCTGCACCCACTATAGCTAAGCCCCTGCATGTCATGTCTCTGCTGAGTTTATCACACAGACATCTTGGTTTGTGCACCCCTTCCCTAGTGAAAATGGCACTACTAAACATACAGGAGTATACAGCACTACATATTATATCCAGTGACATCTCCTCTCATATAGATGTTCTCTTTTCAAACTTCCCCATTAGAAACAGACCACCATGATGACTTCTATCAACCATGTCATGTCTCTGCAGAGTTTGCCACGCAGACGCCTTGGTTTGTGCACCCCTCCCCAAGTTAAAATGGCACTACTAAACATACAGGAGTATACAGCACTACATATTATATCCAGTGACATCTCCTTCTAATGTAGATGTTCTCTTTTCCAACTTCCCCATTAGAAACAGACCACCATGATGACTTCTATCAACCATGTTTTCCACACCGACATCTTAGATTCTCACTTTTCCATTATACTCCACCTCCTGGTACTCCAACAGTATTATCCTGCTGCTACCCCCAATACTGTGCCCGCTGTGCTACCTGATGCCCCCAGATACTATACTGAAGACATAACAGTACCATACAGATAGTCCCCTCATAGTAATAGTCCTCCCAATAGTCCCACTAATTATAATTCTCTCCCATATTGTCCTCAATACTAATAGTGCCCCAACAGTGATAACGCTCCCTGAGAGAGTCCCTGTTAGCATTAGTGCCCCCACTATATTGTGCCTAATAGTAATAATGCCCCCACAGTACCACCATTGTCAATAATGACCCATAGTGCCCTCAGTAGTAATAAAGCTCCCCAAAGGTCCCCCGGCAGTAATAAGACTCCCTAAAGTGCCCCCCAGTAGTAATACGGCCCCTATAATGCTTACAGCAGTAATAATGCACCTCCATAAGGCTGGTGTTAAAGGGGTAGTCCGAATGTTTAATACTGATGACCAGTCCCTAGGATAGGTCATCAGTATCTGATCAGTGGGGGTCTGACTCCTGGCACCCCTACTGATCAACAGTTTGAAGAAGCTGGGGCACTCCGGTGAGCACCGCAGTCTCCTCGCAGCTTACTCAGCACAGCGCCTTCCATTGTATAGTGGCTGTACTTGGTATTGCAGCCCAGCCCCATTCTCTTGAACATGACTGAGCTGTGCACAGGTCGTATGACCAATGAATGTGACATCACCAGCCTAGGAGAAGGCCATAGCGCTCAATGGAGCGCTGCAGTCTCTTCAAACAGCTGATCAGAGGGGGTGCCGGGAGTCGGACCATCACTGACCAGATACTGATGACCTATCCTGAGGATACAGTAGGGCATCAGTATTAAACACTCAGACAACCCCTTTAAATATAACAAATGACAGTGAGGCTCTGTGTCAGTGCTGCCTCCATTAAAGGAGAAGTCCACGTGATGCAGTAAACATTGCAGGAGGCAGGAGGCGCGCACCGCAACTGGAAAAAGTTTTAGAAATCGGAAAAGTAAAAAAATGCAGAGAAATAAAAAGAAGAGACTGCGATATAAAGATATTATAATGTGGTCAGAGGGTAATGTATCCAGGAGGACAGAAAGGGAGGATATTATTACAGGGGATGGATGGATGGATGGATGGGTGAATGGATGGATGGATGGATGGATGGATGGATGGATGGATGGATAGATGGATGGATGGATGGATGGATGGATGGATGGATGGATACATGGATGGATGGATGGATGGATGGATGAACTGATAGGTGGATGGATGGATGGATGGATGGATGGATGGGTGAATGGATGGATGGATGGATGGATGGAAGGATGGATGGATGGATGGATGGATGGATGGATGGATGGATGGATGGATGGATGGAAGGATGGATGGATGGATGGATGGATGGAAGGATGGATGGATGAACTGATAGGTGGATGGATGGATGGATAGATGGATGGGTGAATGGATGGATGGATGGATGGATGGATACATGGATGGATGGATG
>ONZH01003418.1:5000-39973 GCA_900303285.1 Rhinella marina
TAGGTGACTATTGATTAACTATGGACACTTGTAAAGATTAACCTTTGTTTAGATGAGGCAATGTTTGTGAAGTGTCCCACCCACAGCCATAAATGTAAAACTAGACCCTAAATACACAGACTGTATGGTCAACAATAGAACAATAGTAAAGATAAGACAACTATGAGACAAACACAGCAGAGTAAAGAAAGGTATACAAACATGAAGACATAAGTGAATTGAATATAAAAAAACATTAATACAAAAAGTAGGCCTTTTTCACACTAGCGGCAGCACGGATCCGGCAGGTGAAGGGTGCCGCAGGATCCGTGCTGCCGCAGGTACATGTGTGGGGCCGGAAACCGCGCTCCGGCCCCACACGTGTCACACAGTACATACACACAGACACACACACACGTACATACTTACATGCTCCCGGCAGCTCCGCACAGTACAGGAGGAGGACGGCGCGCACATATGACGATTCCCCACAGCGCCCTCTGCTGGGTGATGTGGGGAATCGTCCTATGTGCGCACCGTCCTGCTCCTCCTGCGCTGTGGAGACCTGCCAGGAGCATGTAAGTATGTATGTGTATTTGGATGTGTATATGTCTGTGTATGTTTATGTGTATGTCTGTATGTCTGTATGTGTGTATGTGTGTATGTATGTATGTGTGCAGGTGACAGATCTGTCATGAACTCCATTGAAAGTCAATGGAGGACGGATCCGTTCACCATTGTGTCACACCAAACGGATCCATCCCCATTGACTTGCATTGGGGGTCATGACGGATCCGACTTGGTGCGGATGCCTGGACCGGAGAGCAAACCACAGCATGTTGCGGTTTGCTCTCCGGTCTGAAGATGGAACGGAATGCTTTCAGGAGCCTCCGTTGTCTTCAGTTCAGTTTTGTCCCCATTGACAATGAATGGGGACAAAACGGAAGCGTTTTATTCCGGTATTGAGCCCCTATGACGGAACTCAATACCGGAATTAAAAAACGCTAGTGTGAAAGTAGCCGTAATCATTCAATATATATTCCACTGGGGGTCCATGGAACATGCAGATGTTCAGGAGTGACATGACTGCTCAGGTGCAGCCATGTCAAGAAGTCAACTACTTTTGCAACCGGGTATCCCTGGTGATCCAGTGGAGGGCTCCCCCCGGACAGATGTATTTTTAACTCATAGCTAAGTATATCTTTGGTTTTATTCTTGTTTATTGTACTCGTTATGATTCTTGTTTACTTTACTTGTTTCTTCTGTATTTTTGTTTATCATTTAAGTAAATTATATTTTTTTCCACTTAACTATTGTGTGTGAACCTATTTATTCTCGCATCATAGAATTCACAGTAAGATAGATAGATAGTAAGATAGATATAGATAGATAGATGGATGGATGGATAGATAGATAGATATTAGTGCAGCTCAGTGTTATTGTCCGTCTGCTGAACCGGACTGCATGTCTTGTGTTTACAGCGACCAGTTTTTGTGTGATAATCATCCAAGACGTCAGGATTAAGCACAGAACTGATAAACCTGAACAATCTGCATGTAATCACTGGTCTGCAGCTCTGGATGTGACTGGCGCATAGGATGTGATGTAACTTGTTTTATGTATTAGTCTCTAGTAAACGTTTCTTCCTTGGAAACCATCAGCAAGCTGCTGTTGACGGTAACATGGCAGTCGGCTGTTTCTTAAATTTTGATTTGGGATATTTTCTTTGTTAATCACAGATCATCAAGTCTTTCTACAATGACACGTACATCCACCGCTACAAGACGCCCATGTCGTCTGGCATGCTCACCTCCCTCTGGTCGCTCTCCGTGGCCATATTCTCCGTCGGGGGAATGTTTGGATCTCTTGGTGTTGGATTCTTTGCAAACCGCTTTGGCAGGTAAGAGCGTGATACTGTGAGGTCACCATGAGCGTATGGTGGCAGGTTTTATGGCTTTTCGAGTAATTGTCTAAATTTATGTCCATGTGCGGCACTTTGATTGGTGTAACTGCCTAGCCGTAATGCTAACCTATTGGCGGTGAGATATCATACGTTTTACATTCTATGCAGGAGGCTAGCTGGTGGCGTCTCCATGCCTCCGCTGTATGGTGCCTCTCTACCGCCCTGTGTTGTGCAATTCTGGACCATTATCTATGTCCAGAGGTTAGTCCACCATCTATATCAGAGGTTAGACCACCATCCATATCAGAGGTTAGTCCACTATCTATATCAAAGGTTAGACCACCATCTATATCAGAGGTTAGACCACCATCTATATCAGAGGTTAGACCACCATCTATATCAAAGGTTAGACCACCATCTATATCAGAGGTTAGACCACCATCTATATCAGAGGTTAGACCGCCATCTCTGTTCAGAGGTTAGACCATCATCTCTGTTCAGAGGTTAGACCGCCATCTCTGTTCAGAGGTTAGACCGTCATCTCTGCCCAGGGTCTAGACTGTTATCTATATCCAGAGGTTAGTCTCCATTCCCTTCATTGTTGGGGTTCTCGGCAGTGACACCTGAATTATGGATATGCCATTTATGTTATTTGTGCCAAAACCCTATTTAATGATGTATATAAAAAGTTATAAAATTTTCTAAGATATTTTGTCTAAGATATTTGAAGACAAACAACTTATGTCCTAGGTATCAAAACAAGACCATCTCCAGCCCCATTAGACTGCATCCTGTTTGGTGGATGTTCCACAAGGCATAATAGCATAACAGGTTCAGTTTTAGGAATAATGAAGAACATCTTGAGGTCAACTGGCTTATGCGTCTGATGCAATGAAGTGAGAGACCTCAAACGCATTTCATGGCCAAATACGTTCCTCAATGTTTATGACTAGCTGCAGGTCCAGCTGATGGCCTAGATCTATATATTTAACCAGTAAGATCCAATTCTCTTTGGCAGGAGGAACTCCATGCTGTTGGTCAATGTCGCCGCCTTGGTGGGAGGAGCACTCATGGCTCTCTCGAAGATTGCTTGGTCCTTTGAGATGCTTATTATTGGGAGATTCGTCATTGGGATTTTCTCTGGATTCTGCACTGGTCTGGTACCTATGTATATTGGAGAGCTTGCACCTACTGCTTACCGAGGTGCTCTGGGGACACTGAACCAGCTTGGCATCGTAGTGGGAATATTGATAGCACAGGTATGTGGTGGTATGAGGTGCTTATAGTACAATATACAGTCATCTGAGGAGGAGCAATGCCCAACAGGCTGCCTATGCTTATGGGCTGGGCTACAACAATCCTAGCCTCTATCATTACTCGCTCATGGTCTAATTCATACTTTATCTTTCTTTACTTGTATCTCTTCTTTTAGATTTTTGGTCTAGAAGTGATCTTAGGGTCTGCCAGATTCTGGCCACTCTTACTGGGGATCACAGTTTTCCTGTCGGTCATCCAGTGTATACTGTTACCGTTCTGCCCGGAAAGTCCCCGATATCTTCTTATTATGAAGAAGGAGCATGAAAGAGCCCAGCAGAGTGAGTATCATGAGATTACCAATGGTCTCAGTATTGGTGGTAGTAGACCTCTATCATTTTGTGCCTATGTATGATAACATTAGTAGGAGCAAATGAAGAATTCAGTGGTTGCCCAACTTTTGGATGACATTTATTGTTTAGTATCCAATGTTTAGGGTGGATGATCCATATTAAATTACAATACTGTATATCTAGACACTAGCAGAAGGACCTGGCTTCGCCCGGGTATATTTCATCTATTTTATTTAATGTTTGTGTGTGCGTCATTAAAAGATATCGAGCGTGACCTTCACAGCAGCCTGCCCCTTAACAGTAACATCCACAGCGCCCTCCCCTTTAACTGTGACCTCCACAGCAGCTAGGGTGGCCACTGTCTTCACCCCAGAGAGCCGGACCTCACCGGCCATGCCACCAAAGCTACTGAAAGGGTGGACATCCCTGCGTCCGTCCAGGCACTTCGCTGGGCAGCCGGAAAACGGACGTCTGGCCACCCTAACATCAGTCTGCCCCTAGGGAGGCTGGACTGTCTGGCTTTCAGACTCCCTGTCCTCTGTCCGGCGCAGGGCCTGCATGAACACAGGGATGTCCTTTTGAACAGCTCACTCTCAGACTGTGGAGTGGAAGGGGGCGTGACCTAGCGGGACCTGGGGGTGGAGCTTTTAAGTTTTGAGGGTGGTCTGAATTACAGGTCGATGCCATGGTAATTTATGAGGAAACACAGTGGGTAGCAGTGGAAGACAACATCTTTTGTTACTACTGAACGGTAAATATGTGAAATTTACATTATATGAGGTAATGATTGATGATGAGTAAGTCTAAAACAAAGTATATTTATGGTAACCGGAATACCCCTTTAACAATGTAATCCACAGCGCTCTGCCCCTTAAAAGCAGACGTGGTGTGTGTGGAGACTAACTGCCTGTGAGCTTCTATTGGCTGATAAGGGTCATGTGACCAGGCTTCTATTGGCTAATGCATTTTTTGGGAATATCTCAGGAACGGTACATCCTGGAGAGCTGAGACCCGTTCTAAAACCTTACTGGACACCTGATGTACCTGTGTGCCAAATTTCGTGATTGTAGCTGCGATGGTGCGGATTCCTTTACCGGACATACATACACTCAGCTTTATATATTAGATGGTCAACACTTCTCAATGCTTTGGAGTCTTCTTCTTGCCTGAAGTGTTGACCTTCTCTATTTCTTATGCCATCTATTTGGACTTTTAGGAGTAACTTTCTTGATACGATCCAATGAAAGTCAAACTGCCTTAATACATTCATGTTGTCTCTAAGTCCTAATGAATTAAAAGTCCACATCTTCATGAACCGGGGTTGAGTCTTTAGCAAAGTCTACTCATTGTACCCATGAAAGTGATGCCTCAAACATCAGTCGAAAGAAGGTTATAGTTGATCGGGAACTGTTCATCTTCATAGCTGAAAGGATGACTGAGGGGGGTAATGTGCATATCTGATGGTCCTTTTCTTTTCTCCTTTGGGGTCCCAGGATGGGTAGATGACGCAGTCTTCTACCAAGCAAGGTTCAAAGATTTCCTTGAAGGCCCTTCTCTCACAGTACTATAATTCATAGTAGCTTGATAATTTCTCTCTTATCCTACGCCAAAGTAAGACCTCATATGACAGAGATGACATCCCAACCCCCTTCCCAGTAGACTTATGATCCATCAGTGGTCTATCTTCCAACCCAACATTGACATCATCCATGAAATTTTTGAGCCCTGGTGCAAAAACATTACTTAGGTCTGGAAATGGTGACATTTTACTCCTCCATATATGATAAAGTCATTAAGGATTAGGAATATTGACAGGTCTTTTTGATTGCCTTTGCATTGCACCTTCAGCAGATTTGTGCCTGCACACTGTAACTTTGGTCATCGCACCTTCACACACTAATATAATGTTAAGGTTTTCTTGGCTCTATTTGTCCACCAGCAATAGAAATCATGGCTGCACAATGGTAGTAACCCTGTTGTGTCTACTACCCTTGCACCGTCTCTAGCATCTCCACTAAGAGTGACCTCCACAAATACAAAACTGTGCTTAGAAAAGTGGCAAACTTCACTTCCAAAAATTTTTTAGAGAATGGGTAATCAATGGGTCCATAAAAGAGAAGAGCATTCAGATCTCAGCCGATAAGTTTGCAGTAGATGTCTTCGATGAGGAGATATTCCTTCTTTACGCCTGGTGTGTATACCAGCAGGTTGGTGGCCCTATGTCTGCAGATGGGTGCAGATGTGAATTTTTTAATTAATTGATCACAAATCAGGATATATATCGGGTGGTACCATGTACTGGAGTTCTTTGATCGAATGGTAGCAGATGAAACCTATTGCCCGGCCGAGATATCAACTTCCATTCTATTGGGTTTCTGAAGACAACCCACCTTGCATGTTATTGACTTGACTTGGACAGAGTTACTTTACTTTTCCTTTCTTATCGTATATGGACTTGCTCAACTTACACAATGTGAATTTAGTTCTACAGAAAGTTCGAGGAACACATGATGTGACGGCTGACATTGAAGAGATGAGGGAAGAAGGTGAACGCATGGCACAGGAGAAACCTGTGTCCTTTATAGAACTGTTCCGTTCCAGACAGTATCGGCAACCCATTATTATCGCCATCGTTCTGCAGCTTTCTCAGCAGCTATCTGGCATCAATGCAGTAAGTAGCTTCATTTTCTGTCCTCTTTGCGAGAGGTTGTGTGTTTTATTCTGCACGTTTTATTACCTATTTTTTCTTTGCAGGTGTTTTACTATTCCACAAGTATCTTCACAAAAGCAAGAGTCCCTAATCCGATTTATGCAACCATTGGTGCCGGTGTGGTCAACACTGTTTTCACGGTGGTATCGGTAAGTATCCACGTTTACCATGAGTCTCCAATTCCATAATGTGACGTTTGTGTGTTAGGGTGATGCAAATATCTCCACAGGGGTCCTCAACATTTTTTGCACCCAGTGCCAGTTTCATGCAAGACAATTTTCCCAGGGACTGGGCGGGGGTTATAGGGGGTGCTGGTCGGCACTGAATGATTCACGTGCATAACAAAAGAAAAGGTGCATATTAAAATATATAGCACATAACATATAACACAAATGTCCCTATACAGAGCCCCCATATAAAATACCCCTTCTTTGTGGCCTCAGTGTTCCTCTCCCCCTTCCCCCATAGTGACCCCCATATAAAATACCCCTTCTTTGTGGCCTCAGCAAATGCCCACATAGTCCCCCCATAGATGCCCCATAGTGCCACCCAATAATGTGCCAGTAAAAAGTGCCCCCGCAGTGCCCCCCAATAATGTGCCAGTAAGAAGTGCCCCCATAGATGCCCCCACAGTGCCCCCCAATAATGTGCCAGTAAGAAGTGCCCCCATAGATGCCCCCACAGTGCCCCCAATAATGTGCCAGTAAGAAGTGCCCCCTAAATGTCCTCCAATAATGTGCCAGTAAGAAGTGCCCCTATAGATACCCCACAGTGCCCCCAATAATGTGCCAATAAGAAGTGCCCCCATATATGTCCCCCAACAATGTGCCAGTAAAAAGTACCCCCACTGCCCCCTATAATGTACCAGCAAGAAGTGCCCCCATAGATGCCCCCACAGTGCCCCCCAATAATGTGCCAGTAAGAAGTGCCCCCATAGATGTCCCCACAGTGCCCCCCAATAATGTGCCAGTAAGAAGTGCCCCCATAGATGCCCCCACAGTGCCCCCCAATAATGTGCCAGTAAGAAGTGTCAACATAGATGCCTCCCAATCATGTGCCAGTAACAAGTGCGCCCACAGCGCTCCTCTCCTGTATTGTACCAAATACGGCGATACAGATGAATATGGATATGAGCGCTTTCACAATGGAAGCGCTCATCTACCTGTGCCCTGCTGCCGCCACTGCCACCCCCCACTTGTCACCAGGGCCCTGATTGCACGGTCCTGGGCTGCGGACCGGTGGTTGGGGACCACTGTTCTATAGGATACAAAAGCTGCATCTAAACGGCTTATGTCTGTCTTATGTCGTACTCCGGGGTGTACATCGAGGTTATGGGCCCAATAGCATTGAAATGAGAGAACGATTCATGGAATTATATTCAGTCTGCCTTTTGCTCAAGAAATTTAGTATGAACCATAATCTTGTCTCTTTCAGCTCTTGGTTGTAGAACGCGCCGGACGTCGGACTCTGCACCTCGTTGGTCTTGGTGGAATGGCCGTGTTTGCACTAATATTGACAATTGCCCTGAAACTAATCGTAAGACCATGGCTCAGATTTTGTCCTTCCTCCTGCCAATTTACCCCTCTAGTTCAGAAGCCCTCACTGAAACCCACACTGGGTTATGATCCCCATATACTTTACTAATAGTATTGTTATGACGCCACTACCACTCTAGGACCACCCCCATGTCGCAAGCCTTTAGAGTCCTGTGGAGAAGGGCAACGTCTTGATTTTGCATTCTGTTGCAGGACATTGCCATGGGATGGAGCTACGTCAGCATCGTGGCAATCTATCTGTTTGTGGCGTTGTTTGAGATCGGCCCAGGACCCATTCCTTGGTTCATTGTAGCTGAGCTCTTCAGTCAAGGTCCTCGGCCAGCCGCCATGGCGGTATCTGGATGCTCCAACTGGACAGCCAACTTTCTAGTGGGCATGTTGTTTCCCTATGCAGCGGTAAGTTGGAACGACTGGATAGTCTTTTTGGTGTTTGATTTTGGACATGGGGTGGATTGAGACCCAAATTCAAAAATACTCCCTAATGGTGTTCCCCCAACTTCATATTTTTTCTTCTCTCTCTCTAACCATCTGTTTCCATTCTACAGGAGGGATGCGGCCCCTATGTCTTCCTCATTTTCATGGGTCTGTTGATTATCTTCTTCATCTTCACTTTCTTCAAAGTCCCCGAGACAAGGGGTCGGACATTTGAAGAAATTGCCAAGGACTTCCAGGAGAAGAGTCATTTAGAACCCGTCGCCAAGCGTAACAGTGTAGAACTTACTGGAGTCAAGTCCCAGGATCCGATGGGGTAAACACAACAGGGTCAATGGTCCCTCTAGCTCTACCTCCTCTCTGCCCAACGTTTACTCCGTAGACCATTCATGGACTGGGACATCTCAAGAGGGGTTTTTTTTTGTTTGCTAAGGATAAAAACTCAATACTATCAGTAGTGGAACAAAATTTGTGAGATGGAAGCCTTGAAGAAGTGACATCATTCTCCAGATAATTGGGAAGACACCAACATCTTCATAAAAGCCCCATGATCCATCATAATATATTCATCGCCATCAAAACCGTATTTACTGTATATAAAGTATTATAAGGATGGAGGGCCTCCTGGTACGAACGACCAGGACCTTCAAAAAGTTACAAGATTTACAGAAAATACGTCAGATTTATTTATTAAATGGTTAATCAAAAGGATACATTTTTTATATTTGATTTTCTATCCCGTTTGGCTCACATGGTTCTTCAGAAACATCTTTCCGTCTTCTCACAAGCCGAGGCATGGCTGGCCTCTAAATTAGGAATTGTCCACTTCGAACAAATCCTGATTGTGAGGAGGATCCCTGGAATCTTTTGGGAAATCTGTAGAAAGTGTTAGATTTCTCTGCAGCAACCTCCAGAAGTATGAAATGAATGGCCTTGTAACACTGGGTGAAACCAAAGCTGATGCTTTGGAGATATTAAGGCCAAATAAATTCTAACAAAAAAAAAATGCATAAACAAATTTTTGGTATTTTGTTAATAGGCCTGTAAAATGTGTAAAATTAGAGCATGCTCTGGACAATGACGGTTCATGATGTAAAATGCATTTTTGAACGGTTGTTTCAAATGAAGAATCTAAGTGATATCTGTATGATACTGTATGATGTATATAAGGCTCTAGTATGTGTACATATGTCTCCCCTGCGCTGTCTGTAAAAATCACATTTTGTACGACAAAAAACTGCACTATCATTGAAATGTCACAATCAAAAATTCATCATAAGAACCCAAGATGCCAAAAAGTTCAAAAAGTTGCCAAAAAAGTGCTACATTTTTTTTTATGAATAAAGATATTACTTGTTTAAAAAACACAGTAGTCTTCTTCACTTTTCAATTTGTCCCAGAAATCCCATAGACGGTCATATTATAGAGGAGAATGGAACCATAGTAGAAATAAAAATGGGCACCCCCTTCTGGTACACATTACAAGAACTAGGTCATGTTATCAAAAAAGTTGTAAAAAATATTCAGGCAACAGAAAGGTCAACATTTTCTTGTTGTACTACAATTTGGGTGCAAGATGGTGCCAGTACGTAGCACATAAAGCCTCCCATTGGTCATATGATGTTGTACATAACAATAACCAAAAAATTTGACCTATGGTACCAAGCAAATGAATGCTCCTGGCTTGCAATTTTTTGTTCTTCTCTATTGGTAACTCACTTAATAATGCCATATAGTGACAAAGTAATACTGATATAGAGAGATCACATAATAACAGTAAAATATTCGTGAGATGACATGCAGAATGTACATAAATCTTTTTTGAAAAACATAGATAATAACACATCAGTCATATACAGGTACAGACAACGTAATTACACCATAAAGTGCTGAAATAATATGCCTTATCTGCCCACAATATTCCATCACATACATACAGTACCTCTCAATAATACTTGATGGTGGTACCATTTTGGCATTATACTGAGTTCCAGTGGTGGCAGATGATGGAGGAGGTCTTTTTGCTTGGTTGTTCCTTTTCTACTCCTTTATCCTTCAAGAAGACGACCTTCTTTCATTGGTTGGTTGAGATGATCTCATCCTTAATATCAACTTTTTCACATGGTGCACCTAGAAGGTGATAACTTGTCTCAAATCAATTTTACTTGAAGGGCTTTTTCCATTATGGACATGTATGGTATGTATGTATGAACCAGCTGGACCTTCACTGATCCCTATTTCAGAAGATCGATGATTCTCCATTATGGTAATTGGTGGGAATAGGGACGGGAGATACCATTCTTAAATTTGGGGTGAGTTAGACCTCCAGTGAATTCTGCAGAGGCCAGTGGTGGCTGATGGTCCCCTGATGGGCCAATCCACAATCCTATCCAGCTGAGAAGAGGTGGAGATGCATGCCCGTGGTGCTCTCTAGTAGAGTCATTGCCAGGATGGTCAACTCTCGAGTATATGGCTGCCATTTTGGCATTCGTGTGAGTGTAGCCTATTTTTTGAGTGTGATGGACGGGCACGTAGGGAAAGAGTGGCATTACAAGCCGTGGTTTCAATTCCCTCTTTGCGCAGTTTAGGGTCTTATCTGAGCAGAATCTGAAACTAGAGGCTGGGGTTTGTCGAATGCAACCGAATCCAACACAAAAACAAAAAAAAACATATATGAGTAAACAGCTATATATAGTGCGAAGAGCGGAACCGGCGGCTCCTCCTATGTCCTCTCATACGTGGCAGTCACATCAATGAAAATACCCACAGTGTAATGTGAAGCTCCTGGGCTCCAAAGGAAAATCTTTAATAGGCCCCCCACCTACTACATTTCAAGACTATGGCAAAAACTGGACTCTCTCAGGCACTAGGGACCAGGAAGCACCTTAACTCTGCACCCTCTATAGAACGCCCCTAGGACAAACCCATGTCTACGCAATGACCGCTGGTCATCAGGTGATCGTAAGTCTGAAGTCACCTGGTATTAGTGAAAAAAGGTGTAAGGGGGCGAAACCTATCACAGCTGAATGGATGGTCCTCAGTCCTCCAGAGCAGGATCTTTGTACTCTAACCAACAGGGTGGATCATCAAGCAGACGACCCCCACATGTCATCCGTATATTCTAATAGGGTCCATCCCATCAAATCCAATATCCTCCTGCCCCCCCAGTCACTTCAAGGATGCTGAGATATGAGGTCCTCACACTGGACAGCCTCTATAGTTCAGCCAGTGCTGTCTAAAAAAAAAAAAAATCTGTTTTTTACTCCTAGGTCCTGCAGAGCCATCGTTCTCCTAGTGACCACCTTATATCCTCCATGTTTCAGGTAGGCACATGAACCAACATTGTGAGGACCTTGCAAACAGCTCCATAGATCTAATCTCCCTGGATCTCATGATTATACTTTATGGGGACAATTTAAGTTGGATTTGATACGACCATACTCTACACTGGGAGAAGTTACTAATTTGTGGCCCCTTATATGTAAACTAGTGGTGTTTACAGCTTTCTGATTAATTGCACCATATGACCAAAAATATATGGACCCCTGGCCATACCGCCGCCGTGGACTTGTTGGACATTCCATTCCAAAACCATCCATCAGACCACCAGGTAGTGAGAGGGTATTCTCCACTCCATAGAACAGGTTTCCACTGCTTCAGAATCCAGAGATGACGTGCTTTACATCACTCCAGCAGACGCCTGGCATTGTGCAGACTGATCATAGGCTTGTATGCAGTTCCTCCACCATGGAAACTCAATTTTTTTCTGCACTAGGCCACGCCCCAAAACTTAACTCCCAAAACCTACACCTAATCCCACCCAGTCCCCTTAATGCCCCCACATAGTAATTATTCCCCCTTCATGGCACTGCACAGTATTTATGCCCACATTTTGTGTTCACAGAATTATGTCCAGCTGTGCCCCCAGAAATATGCCCAGCTGTTCCCCCAGTAATATGCCCAGCTGTGCCCCCAGTAATATGCCCACCTCGTGCCCCCAGTAATATGTCCAGCTGTGCCCCCCAGTAGTATGCCCACATTGTGCCCCCCAGTAATATGTCCAGCTGTGCCCCCAGTAATATGCCCACCTCGTGCCCCCAGTAATATGTCCAGCTGTGCCCCCCAGTAGTATGCCCACATTGTGCCCCCAGTAATATGTCCAGCTGTGCCCCCAGTAATATGCCCACATTGTGCCCCCCAGTTAAATGCCCACGTTGTGCCCCCCGTAATATTCCCACATTGTGCCCCCTCACAGAAAGTAAAAAAAATAAACACCATATACCTACCTTCTTCCTAGCAGCAGCAGCAGCAGGACATCGGCTGCTCTGGTCTGTGGATGGGTCAGAGCCTAGGCTGACTGCTGGCCGGCCCCGCCCCCTGCACAGACAACAGATGCAGAGAGCCGACGGGGGACGAGGAATACTGAAGCAGGTAGGCGATGGCTCTCTGCTTCATTATGGCAACTGCCAGAAAGCGGGACATAGCTCCCCCGTACCGGATAGCAGGACAGCCACTGCTATCCGGGACTGTCCCGCTGGATCCGGGGTGGTTGGGAGGTATGCAACAATGAGCAACTTTATCCTATGGCTCCAGCATCATAAGTGAGACTAAAGACAGTTTTCTTCCACCAGGAAGAGATCTAATTGCATACATTTTCCCAGGTAATATTGTCTGGCCTGTAAAACACCTGATTCCACACGTAATAGTAACCCCCCTCCCCCCATGAACATCTCTGAAGTGATGGGATGTGATGTTCACATCATTTTATCCCATTGTAACTCATGGTAGATGTATGAATGTATAAGTTCACATATATCCCCAAACTGCGTTGGTGTTGTGTAGGAGGTAGGAAGTTCTGAAGAAAGGCTGTGTTTTCTCCTAACCAGTGGTGTATCTATAGGGGTCGCAGAGGTCCCCCTCGCCGGTGGTACGTGGTGCATCTTATAAAGCGAATACTAGTGAGCGCTTCCATTATAGAGGTGCTCACTAGTATGCAGGAGGTGCAGGGAGGAGTGAGTGACGTTCTGTACTCACCCTCCCTGGTCTTCCTCCCTGGGGCCGCACTGCATTGTCCTGACTGAGTACGACATCAGGACGTAGTGCGCACTATGACCTGATGTGGTATGCAGTGGCTTACATAGAGAAGTAAGGGCCCCCAGGGTTTCCGCCTAAATCCTTTTCAATGACCCTTGGGCCATTTTTCTGCGGCCTCATTTGTTCCTTTAGAGGGTAGAGTCCTGACCAAGTTTTCACCTCCAGTAGAAGAGGAGATGATCCCAACTAACACTGGGCCCCCTCTTGCCATGGGCCCCATAGCAGTCGCATGGCTGCTGGTAGTTACGCCTTTGGTTGTATGCAGTCTGTCCACAGTGGAACACAAGCCTGGAGAAGATCAGAGAGCGCAACTGCAGGAGAAAATGCTGGACCTGGAGAGCAGCGGCGGAGCAGGAGAGGTACGTGAAGCCTATCTGAGGCTGGTGTCATCATTATCGCGCTGCCTGATTCGGGCTGCATAGAGCTCAGGGCACAGACTAGAAGAGGTTCGTGTCTTGCACTGCATCGCTGAGAGCAGAATGGAGGTAAGTATTTGAGTTAATTATTTTATTTAGTAGCATGGTGTTTGGCCACAATGGGGTGGAGATCATTATTTTGTAACTGGAAAAAGCACTATGGGGACATTGCAGCTGTTAAATGGAGCATTTTTGTACTGGCACACATTATAAGGGGCCCACTATGGAGACATCCAATCAACTGGGGGCACTAAAATTGGGTCGTGTTTTGTACTGACACACGTTATAAGGGAGCATTGTTGTACTGGCGCGCATTATAAGGTGGCCACTATGGGGACATTTGTTCTACAGGGGACACTAAAAGTTTTTTTTTTTGTACTGGCACATGTCATAAGGGAGCATTTTTTTGTATTGGCATACATAAGAGGGTATTTTTGTACTGCCATACCTTATAAGGGGGCATTTTTGTACTGGCACACATTGCAAGGGGGAATTATTTTACTGGCAAACATAAGGGGGGCATTTTTTCGACTGGTAAACATTATAAGGGGGTATTTATTGTACAGGCACAGATTATAGGGGGAATTATTACTACTGGGGGGATTTTAAGGGAATTAGTACTTCTGGGGGCAAAATAAGGGACATTATTACTATTCGGTGCAATGTTGGCACTATCTGTGTGGTACTAGTATTTTCAGGGGGATTATCTGTTTTTGCAGTATAGTATTGGGGAGCACAGTGGGCACAGTATTAGGGTGGCAGGATGTGGTGTTCAGAAGGTGGGAGGATGATGGAAAAGTAGTAAACTAAGATATCTGTTTGTCAAGAGATGGCTGAAAGAAATCATCATGGCGGTCTGGTCTGAACGGAGAAGATGAGGAAAGAGAACATCTACATCAGGGAAGACATCACTGGATGTAAGAGGTATGTGGTGCTGTATTCTCCTGTATGTATTGTAGCGCTGTATATAATGGCTTTCAAGGCCTGGAGGGAAGGGGTTAGGTTGAGAATTTTGAATGAAGGGGAGGGGGCGTTTAAATTTTTGCCTCAGGCAGCAGAAAAGCAGGGCGCACCCCCCTGCCCCTTACCACAAAGCACCGAGTTAAGGCCCGAAGCTGAACTCTTGCACCAGGGCCCATGGGCCTTTAGCTACGCCCCTGCTCGTAACTCTAAGAACTGCTAAGAAGTTGAGACGTCTATTAGAAATATCATAGCGTAACCTGTTACTACAGGACTGTGATAAACAGTATAGATAGTTTTCCGAGGTTTTAATACTGATGACAGATCCTCTGGATAGGTGATCAGTATCTGATCGGTGGGGATCTAACATCCGGGACCCCGGCCAATCAGCTGTTTAAGAAGACACTGGCGCTCTCTCTGTGCTCCCCAAGCACAGACAGCGCCATATATTGTATAGTGGCTAAGCTTGGTATCGCGCTCAGCCCAGTTCACTTCTATGGGGCTGAGCTGCCCCTATGCCATGTGACCGATGAACATGTCGTCACGGGCCTAGCGTCGCTGCCTTCTCGAACAGCTGATCGCCAGGGCTCGTGGGTGTTGTACCCTCACCGATCAGGTACTGATGACCTCTCCTAAGGAGAGGTCATCAGTATTAAAATCTCGGAAAACCCCTTTACGGTTAATGCTCGACAGCAACAGTTTTTCTTCAAAAGTGTGTGAAAAATAATATAAAAAATTAATTCACACACAGCATTCTGGCTCTTAAAATGGATATTTATTTGTATACAGTATGGCTTATATGCATTGGACTAACGTGTGAAGGAAAAAGCAGGAAAGAGCAACCAGTCACAGATATGAACTGCAATGATACAGGAAATATACCTAAATTATATAATGGTGACAAAAAACAGGCTCTATTATATATCTACTATGATACTGAGGAACACAAGACCATAGCTGCAATTATACTTCCTCTTATGTACAAGAAAATAACTGCTATAATACTGCTCCTATGTACAAGAATATAACTACTATAATACTGCTCTTATGTACAAGAATATAACTACTATAATACTGCCTCCTATGTACAAGACTATAACTACTATAATACTGCTCCTATGTACAAGAATATAACTACTATAATACTGCCCCTATGTACAAGAATATAACTACTATAATACTGCCCCTATGTACAAGAATATAACTACTATAATACTGCTCCTATGTACAAGAATATAACTACTATAATACTGCTCCTATGTACAAGAATATAACTACTATAATACTGCCCCTATGTACAAGAATATAACTACTATAATACTAGCCCTTATGTACAAGAATATAACTACTATAATACTGCCTCCTATGTACAAGAATATAACTACTATAATACTGCTCTTATGTACAGAATATAACTACTATAATACTGCCTCCTATGTACAAGAATATAACTACTATAATACTGCTCCTATGTACACAGAATATAACTACTATAATACTGCCCCTATGTACAAGAATATAACTACTATAATACTGCTCTTATGTACAAGAATATAACTACTATAATACTGCCTCCTATGTACAAGAATATAACTACTATAATACTGCTCTTATGTACAAGAATATAACTACTATAATACTGCTCCTATGTACAAGAATATAACTACTAAATACTGCTCCTATGTACAAGAATATAACTACTATAATTACTGCTCCTATGTACAAGAATATAACTACTATAATACTGCTCCTACGTACAAGTATATAGCTACTATAATTACTGCCTCCTATGTATAAGAATATAATTACTATAATACTGCTTTTATGTACAAGAATATAACTGTTATAATACTGCTCCTATGTACAAGAAATATAACTTACTTATAATACTGCTGCTCTATGTACAAGAATATAATTACTATAATACTGCTCCTATGTGCAGAATATAACTACTATAATACTGCTCCTATGTGCAAGAATATAACTACTATAATACTGCTCCTATGTACAAGAATATAACTACTATAATACTGCTCCTATGGTACAAGAATATAACTACTATAATTACTGCCATCCTAAACCTCCTATGTACAAGAATATACACTACTATAATACTGCTCCTATGTACAAGAATATAACTACTATAATACTGCTCCTATGTTACAGAATATAACTACTTATAATACTGCTCCTATGTACAAGAATATAACTACTTAATACTACCTCCTACGTACAAAATAAACTCTTAATACTCTCCTATGTACAAGAATATAACTACTATAATACTGCTCCTATGTACAGAATACAAACTACTATAATACTGCTCCTATGTACAAGAATATAACTACTATAATACTGCTCCTATGTACAAGAATATAACTACTATAATACTGCTCCTATGTACAAGAATATAACTACTATAATACAGTGCCTATGTACAAGAATATAACTAGTATAATACTGCTCCTATATACAAGAATATAACTACTATAATACTGCTCCTATGTACAGGAATATAACTACTATAATACTGCCTCATATGTACAAGAATATAACTACTATAATACTGCTCCTATGTACAAGAATATAACTACTATAATACTGCTCCTATGTACAAGAATATAACTACTATAATACGACTCCTATGTACAAGAATATAACTACTATAATACTGACTCCTATGTACAAGAATATACTACTACTCAGTAAACTATAATACTGCCCCTATGTACAAGAATATAACTACACTATAATACTGCCCCTATGTACAAGAATATAACTACCGTACTATAATACTGCCCCTATGTACAAGAATATAACTACCGTACTATAATACTGCCCCTATGTACAAGAATATAACTACCGTACTATAATACTGCCCCTATGTATATGAATATAACTACTAAAATTGTTGTCCCCTGTATATAAGAGATATCTACTATAATACCGCTCCTATGTATATAAATATATTATAATCCTCCTCCCTTTGAGGTACAATATGGATCAGAACCAGTAGAAGAATTTGCTTTTGTGACTGCCATTGTCCTCTTTTCCCTCTATATTTCTCCATCTTGATGTGTTGTGCTGAGATGTTTAAGGTTTATTTATGTTTTTTGCGCCACATAGTGGTGGTCAGTGGTATTGCACATTGTCTTTGTTATTGCAGTTTGAGGGACCTTTGTTATTTTTGATGATTCTCTTTTTGCCAACGATGTCACTTTTTGTCTCGTCGGGGAATAAAATGTGGAAGCCATTTACCATTTCCACGGCTTTCATCTGTATGCAGGTTCTCTGCTGCGTTTCAGCGCCACTTCTTCCTCCTCGGAGACTCACATTTACTGGCAATTTGCCAGTTTTGAACTGGATTTCTGTAAAATTGTTAATATAGATTTGCTGCGACAGTCCTTAAAGTCCCAGAAGAGTGAATGCTTCATGTAAGTCTTCCATGTCATATGGAGGCTGTAAAGAAAGGAGAAGGAATGGCGGGTTAGTCTTCCAGAGATCCTGAGCTCGATACAGACCATGCAAATGGGGCACCTGCCTAGAACCCTGCACCATGTCAGGTTAGGCCATCAATGTCTGATCGTCGGGGTCCGATACAGGAGTGCAGTGGTTCTGACGCCAGTTACTGCAGAGCTGCGCCCAATGAAGGGAACTAAAGGACATCTGTCAGCAGTTTTGTCCCTATGACACTGGCTGACCTGTTACATGTGCACTTGGCAGCTGAAGACATCTGTGTTGGTCCCATGTTCATATGTGCCCGCATTGCTGAGAAAAATAATGTTTTATTATATGCAAATGATCCTCTAGGAGCAACGGGGGCGTTACCATTACACCTAGAGGCTCTGCTCTCTCTACAACTGCCGCGCCCTTTGCAGTTTTATTGATAGGGCCAAGTGTGATGACATTTACACTGCCTGGCCCAAAGTACAGAGCTCACAGCGGTTGCAGAGAGACCTGAGCCTCTAGGTGTAACGGTAACGCCCCCGTTGCTCCTAGAGGCTCATTTACATATAATAAAACATAATTTTTCTCAGCAATGCGGGCACATATGAACATGGGACCAACACAGATGCCTTCAGCTGCCGAGCGCACATGTAACAGGTCAGCCAGTGTTATAGGTACAAAACTGCTGACAGATGCCCTTTAAAGCAGTGCTGCAGTTACCAGCTCCGTCCACTACGTAAATGATGGCGCTGTGCAGTTCCAGCGCCGACTGAAACAGCTGATTGACAGGATTACAAGATATCGGACCCCCACGATCAGACATTGATGATCTATCCTGTAGATCGGCTATCACTTGTACAACCCTGGACAACCCCTTTAATTTCCCATAGATCTAGGTAGGTGACCACCCTACCGGAAATTTGTCTTTATATTATAGGCCTCAATTAACATTTTGAGTAGATGCCACCTATATACACGATGGCACACACAGAATATAATCCGCCAATGATTGTGGGATTTGAAAGGTCTCTTTTCACCACCTGGTGGTGGTCAGTGGTACTGCAAATATTTTTTTTTCCTCTTTTTGGGAAGTGAGCTCAACTAAACGAATGAGCCAAATGTCACCTTATTTCTAGGATATAGAGATGGTAGAGAGGGGTGGGGGTCTGTGGGGTCTTCCTGAGTCAGATCAAGCGGGTCAACATTTACAAAAAGAGTTTTTCGGACTGGACCACAGCTTACTAAGAGACGCTTGTACTTACCTCTAAGATACGCCTCAGTTTTCTCGATAGCCGTACTGAATTCTCATGCAATCCATCCCAAGCCTCAAACCTTTGCTCTCGAGTCTCCACAAAGGTGTTCCAACAGTAAAAGTAGTCTATGAAAGGTTAAGAAGGCAGACAAGGTGATGTAGCAGAGCTGAATTTGTCATTGACAAGCAGACGTCGTATTTGCCGCTACATCTTACCTTTGTAACTCATGACCGCCAATCGCACCCCTGCCCTCTGCAGCCTCCGCAGCCCCTCTGGCTCCGCGTTTCGCTCCTCGCAGAAGTACAGCCTGGCGCTGAAGATGCGGAGGGTGAGGTTGGGATGGTTGAGCAGGAACTCGGTGGTGCGCCGGGCGCAGTCCCAGCATGGGCTCCACGAGCTGAACCAGGTGACCCGGAACGCCCTGTTCGGATCATGCCCCAACCACATGGACAGGTAGCGCAGGAACAAGATCTCTGCGTGGCAATTACTTCGGTTGCGCAGATAGCCGAAATCCATGGCGCAGGAAACTGAGCTGTACCGGCGCTTGACGATGTAACACAGGTAAGTCTCGTGCCGGCCTCGTGCCCAGCGCAGGTTCTTGTAGTGGTACAGGAACTTATTACGCTTCAGCAGCAGACTGGAGGGGGAAGAGTGATTAGAAAGGTTCATTCCTCACCATTATTAAGATCTTTGCTTGCTGTCAGTAAATGGAAGCATTCACATTAAGCTAAAAGCCTGTATACAGCCGATACTAATCACAGCTGTGGGTTTGTTACATTGTTTCGGAGCATGATCTGAAGTCCAGGCTTTGGAGATCACAGAGGATTGTCTAGACTGGAACAACCGGTGATGAGCGGATCGAAGCCAAACGAATTGACTTTGATCTGAATTTCAGGAAAAATTTGATTCGCCACAAAGCCGAATTTCCAGGCGCTTCGTGGTAACAAATCTATTTTTCCTGAAATGGCGGTAAAAAACCCCCAACATACTCCCCCTGTCCATTTGCTCGCGGAGAGGCCGTCATGGCCATCTTGATTGAAGATACCGCGCAAAATGTCACGCAGGGTGACATGTGACATCACCACTAGGGTTGAGCAGACCCGTGGAAGTTTGGGTTCGCCAGGTTCAGCCGAACTTCAGGTCAAAGTTCGGGTTTGGGACTCAAACTTGACCCTGAACCCCATTGAAGTCAATAGGGACCCGAACTTCACTTTATTATTTTCCTTTACAACATGGTTATATAGGAAAATAATAGCATTCTTAAGACAGAATGCAAAAGAATATGGACATTTTGGGGTTAAAAAACCAACTCACCTCATCCACTTGATGGCGCTGCAGCAGTCTCTTCTATCTTCATTCAGCAGGACCTGAGATGTGCGCGATGACATCACCGCTCTCTCCCATGTGGAGAGCATGGTGACGTCATCGCGCACATCGCAGGTCCTTTGACAGGTCCAGTTCAGTGAAGATAGAAGATGCTGCTGCAGTGCGATCAGGGGGATGAGGTGGGTTGTTATTTTAACCCCTAAATGACCATGTTCTTTAGCATTCTGTCTTAAGAATGCTATAATTTTCCGCTATAACCATTTTATAACCGAAAATAATAACATCACCCGAACACCAAACCCGGACTTCAGTGAAAAAGTCCGGGTTCGGGTAACTGAACTCGGAAAGTTCAATACGAACCCGAACTTTGCAGTACGGGTTTGCTCATCCCTAGTCCCCACGCCAGTGCGCTGACTGGGCACAGTGATGTCATCAGTGATGACATCACCGCCCAGCACAAAGGAGTTGTCCCACGAAAAATATTCTACAGTTTTAAAACTGGATCTGAATACTTTTGTATTCGCATCTAATTAACAAATTTGTATACTGAGTTATTCAGTAAAACGTATCTTTACAGTGCCACTTAATTTCTTATTTCTTTGTCCTGCTCACTGAGAAGGCCGCACATGCCCAGTTCCATCCTTCAACTGCCTCCTGAGCTGAGACACGCCTCCTGAGCTGTGATAGGGAGGGCTGAGACATGCCTCCTGAGCTGTGATAGGGAGAGCTGAGACACGCCTCCTGAGCTGTGATAGGGAGGGCTGAGACACGCCTCCTGAGCTGTGATAGGGAGAGCTGAGACACGCCTCCTGAGCTGTGATAGGGAGAGCTGAGACACGCCTCCTGAAGCTGTGATAGGGAGGGCTGAGACACGCCTCCTGAGCTGTGATAGGGAGGGCTGAGACACGCCTCCTGAGCTGTGATAGGGAGGGCTGAGACATGCCTCCTGAGCTGTGATAGGGAGAGCTGAGACATGCCTCCTGAGCTGTGATAGGGAGAGCTGAGACACGCCTCCTGAGCTGTGATAGGGAGAGCTGAGACACGCCTCCTGAGCTGTGATAGGGAGGGCTGAGACACGCCTCCTGAGCTGTGATAGGGAGGGCTGAGACACGCCTCCTGAGCTGTGATAGGGAGGGCTGAGACACGCCTACTGAGCTGTGATAGGGATAGCATGGACACGCCCCTTTAGCTCAGTATAAAAGACACTACCCTTGAGCTGTCAGGTTGCTATAAATCAGAGGAATGAACGGGGAGATCTCTGGATCCATGTGAGGTACAGGGCTGGTTCTAGCTTTATTAGAAAGGCATTGTCATATACTGTATGATGTCTGATTATCATTTTTACATTATTCATGGGATTAGCCCTTTAAGTTATTGGGCAAGATTTTGCATGGTGTTTTCAATCAAGGTGGCCACGATAGCCTCTCTGCGAGCAAATGGATAAGGTGATTAACCCCTGAAAAGCCTTACTTGTAGCATCAGATGCAGCGATCAGCAATGAATGCGGCATCTGAGGGGGTTCAATGACAGAGGGCGGTTATCGCCGTTGTCCGCCATTGCGTCTGCTACATACAAAGAAATAGGCTTTGTGACAAAGTATTTAATCACAAATCAAATTTATTTGTGAAATTCGGCGAAGCAGCAGAATAGAATTTTTCATAACTTCGCTCATTGCTAGGTACAGCCCATCAGTGGTGAGAAGTATTAAACCTGTAAAGGTGTTCCCATTCACTGACTGCAAGCTGAGATCTTGAAGCGTGAAGGAACCCAGACAGATGCAAGACTACATGTAGTAACCCTGTGCCAAAGTTTCATGTCTTACACACCAGTCACATCCAGAGCTCACCTCTCCTGATCATCCCCTGCTGGTTCAGCGTCTGCGAGTGTCCTGGGGTGTATTGTAGGAAGAGCACCATTCAAATCATGCACTGACCCTGGAAAAACTACAACTCCTATAAAGCAGTGCACCAGAGGACAGTGTATATGGTGGGCTGTTATCCATCACCTGTCCATATAGTGAGGGACCCCAAATATTACTTTAATACTGGACCTACGCTCAAGGAATCTGCTTCCCTCATCTTCCTCCCTGCGTCACAGCGTAAAATGTCTTCTGATATGTTAATGACTTATAACACTATTTACAAGCGTCTCTGCTCCTCCTGGTGGTCGTCGCTGGTATTGCAACTTTTATGTTTTTTTGGATTCTAAATATTATACTGGGGGTACAGGATAATGACAATTGGGGTACAGGATAATGACGCTGACACTCGGGGTACAGGATAATGACGCTGACACTCGGGGTACAGGATAATGACGCTGACACTCGGGGTACCGGATAATGACGCTGACACTTGGGGTACAGGATAATGACACTGACACTCGGGGTACCGGATAATGACGCTGACACTCGGGGTACAGGACAATGACGCTGACACTCGGGATACAGGACAATGACACTTGGGTTACAGGATAATGACACTGACACTCGGGGTACAGGATAATGACACTGACACTTGGGTTACAGGATAATGACACTGACACTCGGGGTACAGGATAATGACACTGACACTCGGGGTACAGGATAATGACACTGACACTCGGGGTACAGGATGATGACACTGACACTTGGGTTACAGGATAATGACACTGACACTCGGGGTACAGGATAATGACACTGACACTTGGGTTACAGGATAATGACACTGACACTCGGGGTACAGGATAATGACACTGACACTCGGGGTACAGGATAATGACACTGACACTCGGGGTACAGGATAATGACACTGACACTTGGGGTACAGGATAATGACACTGACACTCGGGGTACAGGATTATGACACTGACACTTAGGGTACAGGATAATGACACTGACACTCGGGGTACAGGATAATGACACTGACACTTGAGTTACAGGATAATGACACTGACTCTTGGGGTACAGGATAATGACACTGACACTTAGGGTACAGGATAATGACACTGACTTTCGGGGTACAGGATAATGACACTGACACTCGGGGTACAGGATAATGACACTGACTTTCGGGGTACAGGATAATGACACTGACACTCGGGGTACAGGATAATGACACTGACTCTTGGGGTACAGGATAATGACACTGACACTTGGGGTACAGGATAATGACACTGACACTTAGGGTACAGGATAATGACACTGACACTCGGGGTACAGGATAATGACACTGACACTCGGGTTACAGGATAATGACACTGACACTTAGGGTACAGGATAATGACACTGACACTTGGGGTACAGGATAATGACACTGACACTCGGGTTACAGGATAATGACACTGACACTTAGGGTACAGGATAATGATACTGACACTCGGGGTACAGGATAATGACGCTGACACTCGGGGTACAGGATAATGACACTGACACTCGTGGTACAGGATAATGACACTGACACTCGTGGTACAGGATAATGACACTGACACTCGGGGTACAGGATAATGACACTGACACTTGGGGTACAGGATAATGACACTGACACTCGGGGTACAGGATAATGACGCTGACACTCGGGGTACAGGATAATGACACTGACACTCGGGGTACAGGATAATGACACTGACACTTGGGGTACAGGATAATGACACTGACACTCGTGGTACAGGATAATGACACTGACACTCGGGGTACAGGATAATGACACTGACACTTGGGGTACAGGATAATGACACTGACACTCGGGGTACAGGATAATGACACTGACACTTAGTGTACAGGATAATGACACTGACACTCGGGGTACAGGATAATGACGCTGACACTCGGGGTACAGGATAATGACACTGACTCTTGGGGTACAGGATAATGACAATTGGGGTACAGGATAATGACGCTGACACTCGGGGTACAGGATAATGACGCTGACACTCGGGGTACAGGATAATGACACTGACACTTGGGGTACAGGATAATGACACTGACACTCGGGGTACCGGATAATGACGCTGACACTCGGGGTACAGGACAATGACGCTGACACTCGGGATACAGGACAATGACACTTGGGTTACAGGATAATGACACTGACACTTGGGTTACAGGATAATGACACTGACACTCGGGGTACAGGATAATGACACTGACACTTGGGTTACAGGATAATGACACTGACACTCGGGGTACAGGATAATGACACTGACACTCGGGGTACAGGATAATGACACTGACACTCGGGGTACAGGATGATGACACTGACACTTGGGTTACAGGATAATGACACTGACACTCGGGGTACAGGATAATGACACTGACACTTGGGTTACAGGATAATGACACTGACACTCGGGGTACAGGATAATGACACTGACACTCGGGGTACAGGATAATGACACTGACACTCGGGGTACAGGATAATGACACTGACACTCGGGGTACAGGATAATGACACTGACACTTGGGGTACAGGATAATGACACTGACACTCGGGGTACAGGATTATGACACTGACACTTAGGGTACAGGATAATGACACTGACACTCGGGGTACAGGATAATGACGCTGACACTCGGGGTACAGGATAATGACACTGACACTTGAGTTACAGGATAATGACACTGACTCTTGGGGTACAGGATAATGACACTGACACTTAGGGTACAGGATAATGACACTGACTTTCGGGGTACAGGATAATGACACTGACTCTTGGGGTACAGGATAATGACACTGACACTCGGGGTACAGGATAATGACACTGACTCTTGGGGTACAGGATAATGACACTGACACTTGGGGTACAGGATAATGACACTGACACTTAGGGTACAGGATAATGACACTGACACTCGGGGTACAGGATAATGACGCTGACACTCGGGGTACAGGATAATGACACTGACACTCGGGGTACAGGATAATGACACTGACACTTAGTGTACAGGATAATGACACTGACACTCGGGGTACAGGATAATGACGCTGACACTCGGGGTACAGGATAATGACACTGACACTCGGGGTACAGGATAATGACACTGACACTTAGTGTACAGGATAATGACACTGACACTCGGGGTACAGGATAATGACACTGACACTTGAGTTACAGGATAATGACACTGACTCTTGGGGTACAGGATAATGACACTGACTCTTGGGGTACAGGATAATGACACTGACACTCGGGGTACAGGATAATGACACTGACACTCGGGGTACAGGATAATGACGCTGACACTCGGGGTACAGGATAATGACACTGACACTTGAGTTACAGGATAATGACACTGACTCTTGGGGTACAGGATAATGACACTGACACTTAGGGTACAGGATAATGACACTGACTTTCGGGGTACAGGATAATGACACTGACTCTTGGGGTACAGGATAATGACACTGACACTTAGGGTACAGGATAATGACACTGACTTTCGGGGTACAGGATAATGACACTGACACTCAGGGTACGGGATAATGACACTGACACACAGGGTACAGGATAATGACACTGACACTTGGGGTACAGGATAATGACACAGACACTTGGGGTACAGGATAATGACACTGACACATGGGGTACAGGATAATGACACTGACACTTGGGGTACAGGATAATGACACTGACACTCGGGGTACAGGATAATGACACTGACACTTGGGGTACAGGATAATGACACTGACACTTGGGGTACAGGATAATGACGCTGACACTCGGGGTACAGGATAATGACACTGACACTCGGGGTACAGGATAATGACACTGACACTCGGGGTACAGGATAATGACACTGACACTTGGGGTACAGGATAATGACACTGACACTTGGGTTACAGGATAATGACACTGACACTTGGGGTATAGGATAATGACACTGACACTTGGGGTACAGGATAATGACACTGACACTTGGGGTACAGGATAATGACACTGACACTTGGGGTACAGGATAATGACACTGACACTTGGGGTACAGGATAATGACGCTGACACTTGGGTTACAGGATAATGACACTGACACTTGGGGTACAGGATAATGACACTGACACTTGGGGTACAGGATAATGACACTGACACTTGGGTTACAGGATAATGACACTGACACTTGGGGTATAGGATAATGACACTGACACTTGGGGTACAGGATAATGACACTGACACTTGGGGTACAGGATAATGACACTGACACTTGGGGTACAGGATAATGACACTGACACTTGGGGTACAGGATAATGACACTCACACTTGGGGTACAGGATAATGACAATGACACTTGGGGTATAGGATAATGACACTGACACTTGGGGTACAGGATAATGACACTGACACTTGGGGTACAGGATAATGACACTGACACTTGGGGTACAGGATAATGACACTCACACTTGGGGTACAGGATAATGACACTGACACTTGGGTTACAGGATAATGACACTGACACTTGGGGTACAGGATAATGACACTGACACTTGGGGTATAGGATACTGACAGTTAAGGTTCTAGAACAATGACACTATGACAAATTGCTTACACTTAGGATTCTAGAACAATGACACAGTGTCACTTAAAGTAAAGAAATATGACATATAGGTGCTTGGGATTTTATAACAATGACATGCTGATACTTGGGGACAGTAAAATGACACAGTGACAATTAGGGTTCTAGAACAAGGTGAATCTAACACAGGGTTCTTGAACAATGACACAGTGACACTTGGGATACAGATCAATGGGAAACTGATACTTTGGACACAAAACAAAGGCACACTGACACTTAGGGTTCTAAAACAATGACATGCTGACACTTGGAGTACAGAAGAAAGACACAGAGATGCCTGGGATTCTAGAACAATGACATTCTAACAATTAGAGTACAGAAGAATGATACATAAATAACTAGGATTCTAGATAATTTCTAGATCACTGACACTTAGTGTTCTCAGATTTTTTGAACAAGATAACGACACAGTAGCACTTTGGGTTCCAGAGCAATGACATGCTGACACTTAGGATCCACAAACATTCACACACCTTCACTCGGGATACAAAACAATAATGTAGTGATATAGGATTCGATAACAAATTACACACTGACACTTGGGGACAGGATAATGACACCGACACTTAAAGTTCTAGAACAATGACACACAGGTGCTTGGGAGCAAGAAAATAACACAGTAACAATTAGGGTTCTAGAACAAGGTCAGTCTGACACTTGGGGTTCTTAACTACACAGTGAACCTTGGGATACAGATCAATGGAAAACTGATAATTTGGAAACATAATAATGGTTTCCTGACAATAAGGGTTCTAGAACAACAGCAGACAGACACAGGGCTCTAGAATAATGATGAGCTAAAGCTTGGAGTACAGAACAAAGACACATTGATGCTTGGAATATTACAGCAATGACACACTGACACATACAGCTGTGGAACATGGATACACTGACACTTACAGCTCTGGAACATGGATACACTGACACAGTTCTGGAACATGGATACACTGACACTTACAGCTGTGAAACATGGATACACTGACACTTACAGCTGTGGAACATGGATACACTGACACTTACAGCTCTGGAACATGGATACACTGACACAGTTCTGGAACATGGATACACTGACACTTACAGCTGTGGAACATGGATACACTGACACTTACAGCTGTGGAACATGGATACACTGACACTTAGGGTACAGAACAATGACACATAGAACAAATTAAACAGATACTAGATATAACAATTCAACGTTAGCATTGGGGAATCCAGACCAATCACACACAAATGGTTATCTCAAGAAGAATTAGGAAGAGCAGTCAAAAAGAGATTCCGTTATTCTAAAAGTATGAATGAAATGTTCTAGAGTGAGCCGTGTGGTATGTAAATGAGGAGCTGCCTCCGGTAATCATATCTGCTATCTGTAATGTCACCGTATACTAATATAATGTAACCTACATAAAGAAGTAAATGTAACACACAGTAAAAAGTAAACATAATACTAAGAAAAGAAATGCAAATAAATATATAAAAAATGTTAAAAAATATAAAAAAAACTGCACAAAATGGTATAATCTATAGTGAAATTAGTAATTATATATTTAAAAACCAACCAAGCAGCTGTCACTGGATATATGATGTGTACCACAAATATAGCGCATCATATTATTATTATTAACCTCCCAACCACTTAAGTTTTGCTGTGATCATCTATGGAGCTTCGCTTTGAGTCAGCCAGGACAGAGATTACTTCATCAAATTTGCCCAAGATGCTCTCGATGTTAGTAAGAGAACGTGCTGCAGATCACTGAAGTATGTCTGTACACGTGTTCGCTGTATACAATGAGTAATAAAGTGATATCGCGAAGGATGCTTGGGTCTCACCTGTCCATTCTGGAGTCCTCCACCGTGCCTCTGAGTCACTCCGATACTAGCAGCGTCCTAAAATACCCCACATGACGTCACCACACCCCAACCCTTCCCCCACGTATTGTCATAGTCAACGGTCAGGATTCAAAAATGTACAAAGTGACCTAAAAATTGTTTACACCCTAAACTGTTCTTACTCTAGACATTCTGAATGATTTTTATAGTAAATTCTTCACCCCAGGCATGACAGACAAAGCCCAACCAAACATCTCCAAACCATGGCTGGTCCTCCACCTGGGAAGAACCGGACAGCTGCAGTATTTGTGGTACATCTGGTACATTTGGGTGGAAAGAAGCCATTAGCATCTCTTGGTATGATCCAGAAATTGGGCACAATGACGATATTCAAACTCTACAACAATCAACTGGGGAGAAAACATGTTCTAACTGTCAGGAGGCAGTATTATAGTAGTTATATTCTTGTACATAGGAGCAGTATTATAGTAGTTATATTCTTGTACATAGGAGCAGTATTATAGTAGTTATATTCTTGTATATAGGAGGCAGTATTATAGTAGTTATATTCTTGTACATAGGAGGCAGTATTATAGTAGTTATATTCTTGTACATAGGAGGCAGTATTATAGTAGTTATATTCTTGTACATAGGAGGCAGTATTTATAGTAGTTATATTCTTGTACATAGGAGGCAGTATTATAGTAGTTATATTCTTGTACATAGGGGAAGTATTATAGTAGTTATATTCTTGTACATAGGAGCAGTATTATAGTAGTTATATTCTTGTACATAGGAGGCAGTATTATAGTAGTTATATTCTTGTACATAGGGGGAAGTATTATAGTAGTTATATTCTTGTACATAGGAGCAGTATTATAGTAGTTATATTCTTGTACATAGGAGACAGTATTATAGTAGTTATATTCTTGTACATAGGAGCAGTATTATACTAGTTATATTCTTGTACATAGGAGCAGTATTATAGTAGTTATATTCTTGTACATAGGAGCAGTATTATAGTAGTTATATTCTTGTACATAGGAGCAGTATTATAGTAGTTATATTCTTGTACATAGCAGCAGAATTATAGTAGTTATATTCCTGTACATAGGAGCAGTATTATAGCAGTTATATTCTTGTACATAGGAGGTAGTATTATAGTAGTTATATTCTTGTACATAGGAGCAGTATTATAGTAGTTATATTCTTGTACATAGGAGCAGTATTATAGTAGTTATATTCTTGTACATAGGAGCAGTATTATAGTAGTTATATTCTTGTACATAGGAGACAGTATTATAGCAGTTATATTCTTGTACATAGGAGCAGTATTATAGTAGTTATATTCTTGTACATAGGAGCAGTATTATAGTAGTTATATTCTTGTACATAGGAGCAGTATTATAGTAGTTTTCCTAGTCGTCCTGCGGCAGCACCGAAGGGTTAAATCCCCATCTCTTTCAATACTAGGACCAGCCCACCTAGAACAACAAACTAATCAACATAATTAGTATACATCCTATAAGTACCTTAGTAACCCATAATGCATTGTGTTTTTTATTGTCCTCGTTACTTTCACTGCCCACCTTGGAGGGTGGTTGTCTGAATTTTTTCTACAGCCCAGGCTATACCTGAGGGTTCTCAGGTGGCTAAGTCCTTTTTTTCTTAGCACCTGGTGTTTGGTCAGCGGAGTAAATCCGGAAGTTTATGCCCGGTATCAGAGCTTGACTGTGCTTAAGGCTTTTTACCTTAAGACATTTTGCCTTACTCTTCTGCGGTCCGTGGATACGGCCGTAGTTAGTATGGGCGGATGGGTGGTGTGACGTGCGCTTGGAGGCGTGTCGATGACGTCACCATGGAGGCCGGCGCCGGCGCGCGTCATCTGATGCTAACAGCTTGTTAGCAGGTAAGCGATTGGCCAGATTAATTTTCCCGCCTTCTGTAGCCACGCCCCCTTGTTGTCGGCGTTACGGGCTCAGACGCTCCTATCTGGACTAATATAAGTCTAGTCCACACGGTGTAGCCATTGCCGCTGTGCCTGGCAGCCGGACCCTGGAATATAAGGTATTACACGGTCTATTCAGCCGTGTCCTGTGCTTCCTATGTGTTTATTCCTGCTGGGGTTTTTATTTTATGTGTGTGTTCTTCTTTAGATGTCAAGCCACTCTAAAAGAAGGAGCAAGTCTATGCACCACTATTGTCAGGACTGTCAGCAGCCTCTGCCTCATGATGCTAGCCAAGGGAAATGTCCTGTCTGTATTGAGCAGCACCTGTCAGCCTCCTCTCTGCAGAGCGTCTCTTCTCCCCCTCCCTCTAAGAGAAGTAAAAAAGCTAAGCATAGGCTGTGTATAAGTTGTTTGCAACCATTACCTGATGAATGTACTTCCAATATATGTCTGCGGTGCTCACCTCAGTCTGAGGAGCAAATTACTGATAAAGATGCTAAGAAGTTTATATCCTTGATAAAAAATCTGCTAAACAGCAGGAGTAGCAGTAAACCTGTCCGTAATAGGGATTTACATGTACATGAATCCTCTGCATCCAGTAATGACTCCCTGGTATCTGACTCTGACTCAGACGCTCCTATCTCTGAAGATAATTATTTATTCAAAAGAGAAAATACAGACAAACTGATAAAAGAGGTCAAAAAAATTATGGAGATTAAAAAACCCAGCTCTGCTGATCAGGATAAGGAAAGTTTATTTTATTTCCCCAAAAAGAAGGCTTCAGTGTTACCCAGTCACCCCGTTCTTAAAACCATTATGGATAAGGAGTGGAAATACCCGGCCAAGCGTTTAGATTTGGGGCCAAGATTCAAATCTGTGTATAAGCTAGATCCTGAAGAGTCTGAAATCTGGGAATCCCCAGCTAAAGTAGATCCGGCTGTGGCTAACCTGTCCAAAAAAGCCTTTTTCCCTGCAGATGATTCCTCTTTATTAAAAGACCCTATGGACAGAAGGGCGGATACCTTTCTGAAGAAATCCTATTCCAGTCTGGCCTCTCTCTCTAAAGCAGCTATGGCCACAGTACCAGTTTCTAGGGCCCTGAGAATCTGGCTGAGCCAGTTAGGTAGAGACATCCAGGAGGGTGTACCCCGAGATGATTTATTAGAGCAACTGTCTTCTATCAAATTAGCAGCAGATTACACTTGTGATTTTCCTTTAGATGTATTAAAAGTCTCTGCAAGAAATCTTGCCATTTCCAACTCAGCAAGAAGGGCTATTTGGCTAAAGCCATGGGCGGAAGATTTCAGTTCGAAAAATAATCTGTGTACCATTCCTTTCCAGCCGGGCAGAATGTTTGGAGGCAAGCTAGATGAACTTCTGGAAGCAAACAAAAAAGGTAACACTTTTATGTTTCCTCAAGCAAACAGGAAGACCCGCTCACGCTTTCGCTGGCAGAGAGGGGGAGATTCCTTTCGTAGAGGAATGCGTAGAAGAGGAGACAGGGGAAGACAGACGCCTAAATACAGGTCATCTTTCTTTGAAAAGAAAAAGAAACAGGAAGATCCAGGTCCGTCAAAGTCTGAATTTTGACGCCAGAAAATTCCCGGTAGGGGGACGTCTAACAGAATTTGTTGCTGTCTGGGAGCGCATTACCACAGACAGATGGGTCCTGCAGATAATAAAAGAGGGATATTCTATAGAATTCCGGAAAAGACCGAGAAACAGATTTTTATTAAGCAACCTAAAAAATCAATGTTTCCGTGCCCTGATAGAAGAATTCTTGGAGAAGAAAGTCTTGGAAGATGTTCCTGTAACAGAAAGAGGTCAGGGAGTGTACTCAAGACTGTTCCCAGTACCAAAACCGGGAGGAGCTTGGCGTCTCATAATAGATTTGCGCTATTTAAATGGCTTCATAAAGAAGATTCACTTCAAGATGGAAAATATAAGAACGATTTTGTCTGCAATTCAAAAAGATCATGTCTTGACGTCAGTGGATCTAAGAGACGCGTACCTGCACATTCCAGTCAATCCTGCTTGCAGAAAGTTCCTCAGAGTAGCCGTAGATTATCAAGGCGGTGTCAAGCACTACCAATTCAGAGCACTCCCTTTCGGCCTCACATCTTCTCCAAGAATCTTCACGAAGGTAGTAATCGTGATTATTGCAGCTCTTCGTCTTCAAACAATCCAGATCTATCCTTACTTAGACGATTGGCTGATGGTGGCACCAAGTGCATCCCTACTGCTGAAACATCAGAAAATTGTGATAGCCCTGTTGGAGGAACTGGGATTCATCATCAACTGGGAGAAGTCACAACTGGTACCCACATCCAGAAAAACCTTTCTCGGGTTTGTAATAGACACCGTAAGTCAAACACTTTTTCTTCCTCAGGAAAAGATCTTGAAAATACAAAATGCGGTAAGATCCATCATTCAAGCTCCAAAACTCACGGTTCACACAACCATGAGAGTGCTGGGCCTGCTGACTGCTGCCATAGATGCAGTGCCTTGGGCGAAGGTGCACATAAGAGAGCTCCAACAAGAAATGTTGATGGCCTGGGACAGAAATCCAAACAGGCTACAAAAGGTGTTTTCACTCTCTGCTCAGACCAAAAAGAATCTAACCTGGTGGCTATACAAAGAAAATCTCATCCAGGGGAAGAGTTTCCAGTTTCAAGAATATCTAACACTGACCACCGATGCGTCTTTGACAGGCTGGGGAGCTCATTTCCAGCACCTTTGGGTGCAGAATGTTTGGTCAAGTCAAGACAGACTTCTTTCATCCAATGTCAGAGAACTGAAGGCTATTCGTTTGGCACTACAGCATTTTCAGCCTCTGCTGAGAGAAAAGTCAGTTATGATACAAACAGACAACTTAGCGGCGGTTTACTACCTGAACAAGCAGGGTGGAACCCGAAGCAAAATGCTCCTGTCAGAATCCAGGAAGATCTTTCGGTGGGCACAATTAATAGTGCAGGATTTGAAAGCAGTGCATATAAAGGGATCCTTGAATATCAGAGCGGATCTTCTGAGCAGGAAGAAGCTTCACCCAGCAGAGTGGCAACTGAACAGGAAGTATTTTCATCTTCTTACAAACAAGTGGGGGTTTCCAGAAATGGATTTGATGGCGACAAGGAGCAATCGGAAGTTAACTCAGTTTTGCTCCCTGAATCCTCAAGATCGACCGTTCGCAATAAATGCGTTTTCTATCAGCTGGAGAAAGAGGTTTCTATACATTTTCCCTCCGGTTCCGTTGTTACAGAAAGTGCTTCAAAAGATTCTGTTGGAGAAACCAGTGGTAATTCTGATAGCGCCATTTTGGCCCAGAAGGGCCTGGTTCCCTCTCTTGTTTCAGCTTTCGAGGAAAGAGCACATTCTGTTACCTCAAGCCCCAGACCTGCTCCTTCAGGAAGGACTCTATCATCCGGACCTGGCCAGGTTACACTTGGCAGCGTGGTTCCTGAGAGGAGAAGATTAGAGGAAAAAGGTTTGTCATCAGCAGTTATAGACACGATTCTGGCTGCTCGGAAAGATTCTACTATAAAAACATATGAGAAGATTTGGAGAAGATTTTCATCCTGGATGTGCGATTCAGGTATCCGCTCTATAGATGTCCCGTGTATTCTTCAGTTTCTTCAAGAGGGTTTCCAGAAGGGACTGAAGACGAATTCTCTCAGGGTCCACGTTACAGCCATAAATGCTATGACAGATGGAAAATTTGCTGGTGACAACCTCATTATCAGATTCTTTAAAGCTCTGAAGAAATTAAGACCTGAAATCAGACCTCCAGTTCCTGTATGGGATCTCGCCTTGGTTTTAAACAGTTTGACTGTCCAGCCATTTGAGCCATTACAGCAAGCTGACCTTAAGTGGTTGTCTCACAAGGTATTGTTTCTAGTGGCAATTACGTCTGCTAAAAGACTAGGAGAATTACAGTCGCTCTCCTCCAGATCTCCATATCTACGTTTCCTTCCTG
>ONZH01003419.1:0-22370 GCA_900303285.1 Rhinella marina
AATCTCATAATTTACGACTGCACCGGTTGATGCTAAATTTTTATGTTGGGTCCTGTGTCGTCATTCTAACTCTATCCGGCTGTTGTCACCACCACACACGCTATCCCAGGGGGCACTCCTCTGGCTCTTTCAGCGAATCCTCCTTTCCCCCCAGCCTGCCCCCCCCCCCCCACCTACAGGCCCTCTCTCCAAACAATTTACGTCTTTGTCCTATCTTTCTCTCTCTCCAAACCATTTTTCCGGATAGCTGCCATATACGCTTTTTAAACTGAGTAGTATACATACCACAGTTGATCAATCTCATAATTTACGACTGTACCGGTTGATGCTAAATTTTTAAGTTGGGGTCCTGCGTCGTCATTCTAAATCCATCCGGCTGTTGTCACCACCACACACGCTAGCCCAGGGGGCACTCCTCTGGCTCTTCCAGCGAAAACCTCCTTGCCCCAGCCTGCCCCCCCCACTTACAGGCCCACTCTACAAACAATTTAGCCGGATAGGGGACGTATCAGAAGTTGTACTGATGTTTGTTTTTGTTCTTCTTTTATCTGCCTCATGACCTGTGATAGGCAGAGCATGGACACGTCCCCTTAGCTTCAGTGGGAAAGACACTCCCCTGGCCAGAGCAAGCTCTTTTTTCGTTTTCTGTGTTCGAAATATCCATTAAATATAGGGTCCCAAGATAGGGGACGTATACGGTATTAAACTGAGAAGAATCGATACTGCACCGGCTGATGCTAGAGTATTTCCAAATGCATTCCGGCTGTTGTCACCACCACACACGCTAGCCCAGGGGGCACTCCTCTGGCTCTTCCAGCGAAACCTCCTTGCCCCATCCTACCCCCCCCCCACCTACAGGCCCACTCTACAAACAATTTATCCGGATAGGGGACGTATCAGAAGTTGTACTGATGTTTGTTTTTGTTCTTCTTTTATCTGCCTCATGACCTGTGATAGGCAGAGCATGGACACTCCCCTGGCCAGAGCAAGCTCTTTTTTCCGTTTTCCGTGTTCTAAAAATCCATTAAATATAGGGTCCCAAGATAGGGGACGTATACGGTATTAAACTGAGAAGAATCTATACTATACGGGTTAAAGCAACAGTTTTTCCAAATCCATTCCGGCTGTTGTCACCACCACACACGCTAGCCCAGGGGGCACTTCTCTGGCTCTTCCAGCTCAACCTCCTTCCCCCCACCTACAGGCCCTCTCTACAAACAATTTACCCGGATAGGGGACGTATTAGATATTGTACTGATTCTGAATTGCCTCCTGCGATAGATGGGAATCGAACCCGCATCAACTGCTTGGGAAGTAGCTATGCTCACCACTATACCACCAGCAGGCACAGTAACTGATAAGATCAGATACTAAACTTGATTTCAGCTGCAGTGCCAGCATGAGCAGTGGTGTCACCTGCAGGCGGTGATGGACCTTCGTTGCACCTAGTTGGGTGCTTCCCTAACATGTGATGGGTATTTGCCTCGCCTTTCTTGGTCTGGGTGAGCACAATTGCCATGAGGGTAACCACCAGGCTGTTGCCTGAGAATTTGGGGTAATGGTGGGATTAGGCAGCCTCAGAGGCATCCATGCATGCTGCCCCTGCTGTTTCCTGTCCATTTCCGTGGTGTTTCCATCATTTTCTGAGGTTTCCAGGTTTTCACCCAGCCTTCCCTAGGCAGAGCCTTGGTCCCCCGCAAAAATGCTCGAGTCTCCCATTGACTTCAATGGGGTTCGTTATTCGAAACGAGCACCCGAGCATCGGGAAAAGTTCTACTCGAATGACGAGCACCCGAGCATTTTAGTGCTCGCTCATCTCTAGTTGTAAACCATTTGCGGTAAAGTGGAGCAACAGTTCTGAGTGGAAGGCCATTGTTGTAGCCATGGAAAACACTACATTTTTATGCTCACCACACCATTAGAAGATGAATACTGGTCTCATTGTCCCTGGTTGTGTCTGCGAGGAAGCTCCTGACATTCTTTACTAACATGGTGTGGATGTGCAGGGTTGCTGTTTGTCAGTGGATCCGTAGGAATCTTCCATTCGAGTAGTAGTTGCTTCTCCACCTCCCCCAACTTAGTCACATGTAGGGAGCCATCTTTGGAAATTTTCAATTTCAGCGGGTATCCACAACTATATGGGATGCAGTTGTTCCGGAGCACAGCAGTTATGGGTAACAGTGATCAGCGTTGTCTCAAGGTTGCCGCTGATAGGTCAGTGAATAATTTCACATTTTGGAAGGGTGATGGGAGGGTCCCCATTTTTCTGGCAGCAGTCATTAGTGCTTCTTTGAAAAAATAGAAATTAACTTGCACCAATGTGGCACGAGGGATGTCTTCATTTAAGTGCTTGTTTTTTGGGACCCTGTGTGCTCTATTAAGTATATCCTGAGGAGAAAGAGTTGGTATCAGAAAAATAAACAGTTTGTGTAAATACGCTTGTAGCTCGGAGGGAGAGACAGATTCTGGTATTCCCCTGAACTTGATGTTATTTCGGCGTGAGCGATCCTCAAAATCCGCCATTTTGGCTTTAAGTGCTTCTATTTCATCAGACATATCATTGTGGGCATCTATAACTGAATTCTGGGAGGTAGCAAATTCCTCCATTTTGGTCTCAATGTGTAATATTCTCTCCTCCACTTCCTGAACTCTTGTCGATATAGGATTAATCAGTCCCGCTATATCTCTATAGAGAGACTCTTTCAGGGCCAATAACATGTTTTTCAGAGTATCCCCAGATACAGGAGTCTTAGATATAGGACAGTTTTTGAAGAGGTCCCCTTCTGACGTATCAGCACTGACCTGAGTAAGCTGAGGGAGATCTAGATGCGGCCGCTGCTTAGCCGGGCTGGTGGAGGGAGACACGGGAAGCTATGTTGTGGGTGCGCCATCTTTGTTCCACGAGGGTCCAGTTGGATGAGGCCTAAAGTCCTCCAGGGTCGGAGGAAGAGACGGCGTCGGAAGATTCTGTGGCAGAGGAGGGTAAGGGGACTCCGTCAGAGAGGGTGCTTCAGGGGTCGGCATAGGAGAGATGTCTTGTCCTGAGTCGGGAGACGAAGACTGGCTGGGGGACCCAGCGCCATCTTTGCTGCAATCATGATCAAAGTATTGGTCTAGTTTTTTGCTGGAGAATTGCGATAACTGCCTATTGGATTTCCCAGTGATGACTAGGAGGCAGGGAGGTAGATGTGGAGCAAAAGGTAGCCCTCACGGAGTCAGAGATACGCTGCAAATCATCGCTGGGTGCGGGAGCTCACAGTTCACGCAGCCATTCTCTCCGGTAGCCTAGCCACATGCCCCCTGCTCCATAATTTTGAAGAGACTGCTAGTACTGTGACTTCTGCTGCTCATGGAGGAGGGTGGAGAGGGTACTCCCTTTCAGACATGCTGGCGGCAGGCATCTGATCACTGTAAGCTGTGACAAGGTACATACACAGAGTTTCCTGGTAATAATGTAATTTGTCCTCCCTTTCTGTGAGAGGAAAAAATTCCCCCATTGTGCCGTGATAGCGAGGGTCTAAAAGCATGGCTATTAAGTAATCATTAGACTACTTGATGTCACCAAACTGCCTGGCACTACATAAGTAAGCAAGTCTACAGGTCTCCATTCTGGTCAGTTTGCCTGAGGAGTCTGTTGTTTCCAGTACCTCTTTCCCTCCCAGTCACAGTAGGATGGTTCACTCATCCAAACTGGCCAGCATGCTTTCTGTCTCTGGTTCTCACTAAAATGATTGGTCATAATGGCTGCTATCATCATCGGCTTCCTGCACTTCCTCAGCCACTGACTAATCCCCCACCTACAGTGGTAATTCCTCATCTTCATCCTCCATGAGAATTTTTCCATGTGGGTCCCAAACAGCTGCAGGGTGGCCACTAAAATGCAGAAACTTCACCCACAGTATTAGTGACATCACCAGTTCTTGAGATGGCCATAATAGAAGCAAATATGGCTCTGGCAGTTTTTGGGAATTTATGGCCATATGTTGTCTGTGCTCTTTATTGCTGTTGTCCCCTAAAGACCTCCTCCTAAGGACTCCAATCCACCCCAATCCATCTCTCATCTCCAAGTCTTGTCCAAAACACAATTGCTGTAATTGTCAGCCACACCCTCCACTACACTTTTATCAGACAGTGATGTGTCATTGTGAGCTCCTTGGCCCCTCTACCTATTCCCTGTATTTTCCTTGAGTGCCATTGTCACTATCACTGCCTCTACAAACACCAGTGGCAACTGTTGCCACTACAGCCACCACCACCACACAGCTATGCATGAGGTTCCCTTCCTCTTCCTGGACCACCTTTTCAAGGCAGTCTAAACGCTGACTGTTCTCACACAAGTCATAAACAGAGAGACTTGTAGGGAATATATTCCATAGCAACTGGGAGTCTTCCATAGCATGTGTTGGGGTCTGGCTGACTCTTATTTGTAACATAGTAACATAGTTTATAAGGCCGAAAAAAGACATCTGTCCATCCAGTTCGCCCTGTTATCCTGCAAGTTGATCCAGAGGAAGGCAAAAAACCCCTGTGAGGTAGAAGCCAATTTTCCCCACTTTAGGGGAAAAAAATCCTTACTGACTCCAATCAGGCAATCAGAATAACTCCCTGGATGAAAGACCCATCTCTAGTAACTATAAACTATAATATTGTTACCCTCCAGAAATACATCCAGGCCCCATTTGAACTCTTTTAGTGAACTTACCATCACCTCCTCAGGTAGAGAGTTCCATAGTCTCACTGCTCTTACCGTAAAGAATCCTCTGCTATATCTGTGTACAAAACTTCTTTCCTCCAGATGCAGAGGATGTCCCCTCCTCACAGTCACAGTCCTGAGGATAAATAGATGATGGAGAGATCTCTGTATTGACCCCTGATATATTTATAAATAGTTATTAGATCTCCCCTCAGTAGTCTTTTTTCTAAAGTGAATAACCCTCATTTTGATTTTCTTTCTGGGTACTGTAGTCCACCCATTCCAGTTATTACTTTAGTTGCCCTCCTCTGAACCTTCTCCAGCTCTGCTATGTCTGCTTAGCTTGCTGTTCACTAAAATTCCTAGGTCCTTTTCCATGTCAGTGTTACCCAGTGTTTTACCATTTAGTATGTACTGGTGACTTGCATTATTCCTTCTTATGTGCATAAACTTACATTTGTCAGTGTTAAACCTCATCTGCCACTTCTCTGCTCAAGCCTCCAGTCTATTCAGATCCATCTGTAGCAGTGTACTGTCCTCTTCTGTGTTAATTACTTTACACAGTTTAGTGTCATCTGCAAAAATTGATATTTTACTGTGCAAGCCTTCTACAAGATCATTAATAAATATATTGAAGAGAATAGGGCCCGATACTGATTCCTGTGGTACCCCACTAGTGACCGTGACCCAATCTGAGTATGTGCCGTTAATAACCACCCTCTGTTTTCTATCACTGAGCCAGTTACTTACCCACATACAGACATTTTCTCCAAGTCCAAGCATTCTCATTTGGTATACTAACCTTTTATGTGGTACAGTGTCAAATGCTTTGGAGAAGTCCAGATATACGATATCCACTGATTCGCCGCGGTCAAGTCTAGAACTTTCCTCCTCATAGAAACTGATTAAATTAGTTTGAGATGACCAATCCCTCAGGAAGCCATGCTGATTTGGAGTTATTTGCTTATTTTCATTGAGGTACTCCAAGATAGCATCTCTTAGAAAACTTTCAAACAGTTTATCCACAACAGATGTTAAACTTACCGGCCTATAGTTTCTGGGCTCTGTTTTTGGACCCTTTTTGAATATTGGCACCACATTTGCTATGCGCCAATCCTGTGGTACACCCCCTGTCAGTATAGAGTGATTAAATATCAGAAATAAGGGTCTGGCTATGACATTACTTAATTCTCTTAGGATACAGGGGTGTCTGTCATCCGGTCCTGGCGATTTGTCTATTTTAAGCTTTTTAAGATGTCGCTATACTTCTTCCTGGGTCAGACGGGGCACTTTTAATGGGGAATTTACTTTTATATTCTGCATTTCATCTGACAGTTTATTTCCTCAGTGAATACAGTGGAGAAAAAAATATTTAGTAGCTTTGCTTTCTCCTCACCGCTCTCTGCAACTCCCCTTCAGGTTTATACTTTTTACAATTTATATAATTGAAGAACATTTTAGGGTTAGTGTTACCCTCTTTGGCGATTAATCTCTCAGTCTCTAGTTTGGCTGCTTTTATTTGTCTTTTACATATTCTATTTTTTTCCTGTTTTAGTGATTTAAATGCTTTCTTTTTGTCATTTATTGCTTTCTTTATTCTCATAAGGTATATACCTCTCACAATTAGATATTAAGATGTTTTTAAAAAATATCCCATGTTGTGGCTGTATTTTTATTTTTGAGGACTTTGTCCCAGTTAGTTAGGCCTATGGTCTCTCTTAGTTGGCTAAATTTAGCTTTTTTTGAAGTTTGGTACTTTTGTTCCTCACTGAAGAAACACTCTTTTGAATGACAATTGGAAGGTTATTATTTTATGGTCACTATTTCCTAGGTGTCCCCCAACCTGCACATCTGTTGTTCTGTCAGGTCTATTGGTTAATACTAAGTCCAGTATGGTCTTCCCTCTAGTCGGGTCCTGAACCATTTGGGAAAGGTAATTGCCTTTGGTTATTGCCAAGAACCTGTTTCTTTTATGAGATGTACAGGTTTCAGTTTCCCAGTCTATATCTGAGTAGTTGAAGTCCCCCATAATAACGACCTCGTTAGGATTTGCCGCCTTGTCTATTTAGTTTAGAAGTAGATTTTCTGTGGACTCTGGTATATTAGGTGGCTTATAATAAACTCCTATTAGTATTTTATTATGTTTTTTCCTCCATATATTTCTACCCACAGTGACGCCACATGTTCATGTCCCTCACTTATATCTTCCAGGAGTGTGGGCTTTAGACAGGACTTTACATAAAGGCAGACCCCTCCCCCTCTCCGGTTTTGGCGATCCTTTCTAAACAGACTGTAACCCTGTATGTTAACTGCCCAGTTATTAGGAAAAAAGAAGGTGCCCCACTTGGAGGGGTATTGCAAACTGAGAGGAGGCAATTGAAAGGCTTCTCTGGGGTTGCAAGGAGGAGGAACAGGAGGAATGCTGTGAACCCTGGCTCCAAGCATGGGGTCAGACTTAGAAGTGAAATTGTTATCATCCTGCTGTGACTGAGAGGAGGAGTGAGCTATCCAGTTCGCAATCTTATTCTCTTTGTTCTCAATAGTAATGTGGTACCAGGGAGAACTGTGACCTGTAACCATTACTACTATTACTGGCTATTTCTGACTTTTAGATAGTACTGTAGTTACGGTCACTCACAGTTCTGAAGCACTATGGGCTCATTTAATGGTGTGAAGGGATCACTGGTTCTTCCTTTTGGGTCAAACTCCGGTTCTTGGTATCCTCCTGCTTTATGGTGGTTGAGGTGCCCTTACTGTTGATGGTTTTATGGTGCAGGGTCCTTGTTGTCATGACACCAACACGTTGCAGTGTACGTGTAATGTAGAAAACAATGATGAGAGGGTTTTGCAGAAGAGTGGTTTCTTTACTGAAAAATTCAAATGTAAACAGTCCAGGACAGATTTTACTTGCAATGGACCAACTGATCTTACACAGAAATGCTGTATCCTCTGATGTTACAGTTCTCACAGCTGCACAAATAATAACTAGCCAAAAAGTGTCTTTGAAGTAGTGTTTCTCACTCTGCTTATTCATTTATGGGAATAGAAAGGGTTTCAAAACAACTAGGGCAGGTGATCAATCAAGGAAACTCCTGAATAGGGAATCCCTCTGGAACTTTGTTCTGGGAACTAGATAGGTTGGTGGATTACATTCTCTCTTTCATCTTATGTATTGCTATAAGTGATACAAAGTAGGAATATTGGTCACATTGTTCTATTTGTATAATTATGTTGCTATTTATATATAGGCTATACAGTATGTTACATTGTAACATTCCAACTGCATTCAATTGCTTTTAATTTTTATGTAATTCTATAGTAGTCTGATGACTGTTCAGGTGACCCAAAATGGTTGGTTTTGCCCAAATAATGAGACTAACATCCACATTTCAAATGCAACTATGTTTCTGCTAGATGGTATCTATGACAAAGGATATGCTGATTCTAAGAACTATTTGTTCTTGCTACTTGTGTCCTATCTTTTCCCAGCATGCATGTAGACCACTGAAGTTGTTGAGAGGTTTATTGAACTGTCTGCTTTTGTACTGAGAGATGGATATCAAAGAGGGAGAGGATAAAGGCTGCAGCTGTCAGCACTGACAGCAAGTCAGATAGGCAGGGATCCAGTAATTAGGTCACATGTAAGTAGGCAGGCGCAGAGACGCAGTTAGAAAAGAGACAGGCTGAGAAGCCTGCTCCACAGTTATATTCAGTGCTTAGTAGAACGCTGGAGATAAGGTCTCCTTAACAATGCTCAATCAGAAAGTTGCTAAGGAAATCTCTTTAGATGCTGTTTTGAAGTGAAAAAAAGCAGATTTCCCTAATCAAGTATATGACAAAAATGGTTAACAACCATGTCCCTGCACACAGATGATAATGACATACTTATATGAACATATTTTATGTTTATATTAATACTGCTCCAACGTTCGACAAAATCCTTGCATATGGCCATACAGTATTATGGCTGTGTAGTAGTACTTCTGACATATAAAGAGCTGCAAAAGGCACTCTCTTTTATATGGAAGGATATAGAGGTTATTCTTGCAAAATTTGCTGGATTTTGGAGATTTTCTCACATTCTCACAAAGCAATGTTTCAAAGGGAAAAATATTACATGATTTCTTAGGGCTCCTTGCCATCATTCAGGTACTATGCACATGGCTATGCCTCAAGGAGTTACTCACCTTTGCATAATTTGATAAGCTGATGCTTGAAGTAGTATCTAAAAAGGGAGGAAAATAAAAATACATACATTTGGAAAGCCTAGGTATTCAAACCTCTGTTTTTACATTTTTCTATGGGAAGAAACTCATGGAACATGGACCAGTGCAGACCATGGGAAACAATTGTCTCCAATGGTCACCAGGCCTGTGTCTTACAAGGACCTACAAACCTACTGTACTTCTGCAACATAGAGAACTTTTAATGTAGACATCTGGATAATACCTAATCTTTCCTACTTTAATGTTTTTTAAAACATTTTGTGTTATTACAAGTAAAATTAAATAAGGGGGAAAACACAATAATGTTAAACAGTAATGACAACTCACTATTTTGTTATATTTTATTTTGGTGAAAAACTCTGAATGTTATTTATGGTTGTGAAGAGTATTTTAAAGAGTATTTTATTTATGATTTTAATTTGTCACATTAGTCAACTGTTGATATGTTTAAATATTTTGCATGGTTTTATTTGTGTTGGATTTACTTAACTTGATCTCTCTGCATCTGTATGCTTTTCAAATTAGCAAACAACCAATGTACATAGCTAGCATCCCATTAAAATGGTTTATTGTCCTTTGTGCCCACAAAGCTTTAGTGCCATCTCCCCAGAGAAAGCCTTTAGCAGAGTAGAGACACTTCAGAGCGCAGCAAAGTACAGAATACAAGAATTATAAAACTGTCATAAATGTCAGAATGCATTGTAATCAGCAGAACAGTAACACTGCCTGGAAACAAGCCATTTCATCTAAGGAATTCTTTATGGTCTGGTAAATTTCATTAATTTTCAACTAAGTGAGAATGACATTTGCTAAAAGAAAAATAAATAAAATATAATGTTGTACTTTTACAACATCTATTTTTACTAGTAGTTCTCAAAAGTTCGTAGTCATTTGGTTTAACCTCGATGGTTCAATGACATAAAAGTTTCCAAATTGTCTACTCCATACAAACCATGAAAGCGACATAAAACAAATGTCTAAATTTTTATTTCTTTCTTCTGCAAGGCAAAAAAAAACACAAAAGAGAGCAGAAGTAAACTAACCAGATCCAGTTCTATTTAATTGCTATAACTCATTTGGATTATTCAGTGGACTAAAACTTTTCTTTACAACTTTACCCTTCAATAACTTTTACCATTCAGCTTAATACATGAACCCCAGTAGTGTATTTCAACATAGACCTTATAAGAGCTGCGAGATAATAAGCCTGCCTTTTATGAACATCGTAAAAAAAGTACTAATTAGTACATATCTCTCACACATAACATTGCTTGCAGAGTGATCACATTGCTACACTAGTCCACTTAAGCGTTTTTAAATTAGTTTTGTGATTTGAAAGTTTAAATAACTGGCCTAATAAATTTGACATCAACTCTAGAGGGAATTAAGTTAATTGTATAAAAGCATTTTAAATAAACCATTAATTATTTAGAACATTGCAGGAGTTGGTTGTTTTGCTAATGCTAGGCATAGAGATAATGCATCTCAAACTAGCTTACTTATACTTGTATTTAAATTACAATGTAATAAATAACTAGCAATATGATTAGAAGAAATTGGAAATTCAAATAAATTGCTTCACATTGCCAAAGCACTAAGAAATAGGAACAGGGTCCTGAAAGAAACTAGAAGGTCTATGAACTATAGAGTTGCTAACCTGCAATCAGACTGGTTGTATTTTACATGTGTATTGCTCTGCTGTTGACACTTTAATGGTGTCTTACTATTTCAGTGAGCTACCAAAATATAGTGTAATAAAATTGTTACACAGTTTTCTAGACAAATGGATCTAATTATGTCTGTAAGGGTTATCTGCTCACAAAGCATACTGCAAATTTTGAAATGTATTTATAATATTTATTTCAGAAATTAATTTATATTATAAATTATACATAAAAGTATGGAGAGGATAGCACTGAACACTAGGAAGAAGGTGCAATTATATGGTGTAAAATATATGTTGCACTCTGATCTAAAACATTGGTAGTCAGTTTATATTTGTTGAAGGTGACAATTTGAAGCAGACTTTTCAATGTATTGAAGCTACATAAGAGCTAATGGATGATGTTATATTGTTACTACATACAAGATCCAAGATATGCAGAGCAATAATGTGGCACCCATAGATTACTAAGAACGGTATCACTGCATGCGTTGGAGGTACATAATGGTATGATAAAGACTTTAGGTGCAGCAGTACAGGCTGCCTGCACACGATTATGTTTTGTATATTAGCTATACTAGAATAATAATAAGGGCTCATTCACACGACCATATGAATGGGGCCGCATCAGTTCGCAATTTTGCAGAATGGGTGCGGACCCATTCATTTCAATGGGACCGCAAAAGATGCGGACTGCACACCATGTGCTGTCTGCATCCGTTGTTCCGTTCTGCGGCCCTGTTAAAAATATAGAGCATGTCCTATTCTTGTGGACAAGAATAGGCATTTCTAAAATGGGCCGCCCGTTCTGTTGCAGTCCTCAAAGCACAGCGCTGTCATCTGAATGCGTCCTAAGGAAGATTTACTAATCTAGTAGACATTAGACATGACATTGGAAATTGGAAATTTAGACCAAGTCCATCCATACTGGATAATACGTTTGATGTTAGACACTTTTCCTTCCTTTTTTATCACCTATTGGTTGGGAGATTTTAAAATTAAAGGGGGAGATTTATCAAACTGGAGTAAAGTAGAATTGGCTCAGTTGCCCATGGCAACCAATCAGATTCCACCTATCATTTTCCAAAAAGATCTGTGAAAAATAAAAGTTTGAATCTGATTGATTGCTATGGGCAACTAAGCCTGTTCTACTTTACACCAGTTTGATACATCTCCCTTGATAAGGATGAACAAATCGAGCCCTGATTGCCTCAGAGGATGAAAAACAGCCACATCAGCCAATAAGGGTTGGCAACAGGCAGGGAGATTACTGTGCAGAACAATCAGATGTCACTCTGTATTGAGCTATCGATGAGGGTGGATGGGTTTATGCAGTGTCTAAATAAAAATTTTACACAGTATAAAGAAGCAAGAATCTATTCTAGTGTAAAAATTACCATATAGGGAAAGATTAGGAGAATATAAATAAATAATCAAGGGACTTTGATCAGGGACAGTTTTGAGGGGGTGAGGGGTTGTGTCTTAAAAGTGAAGAAAGGTCTGTTTTGAACCTGTGTTTTTACGCGAAAATAAAACAGGCTGAAATCTTACATGCACCAATCTTGCAATATTCCCAAAGTAAATTATAAATATATGTGAGCCTGTTTGTTTGTACAAGGGGAGAACATTTAACTGCGCCTGTGTCTTTAAATTACATGTGTGACTGTGTACAAAAATTGTCACTTTTCATTTAGGAAAATTGTAAGTTTTCATAGACCCTCATGATAAAATATTTAGGCTTCATCCTCCCAGAGCCTGAATGTGGGTATAAGCGGAAAAATCCATCCATGTAGTAGTAGACCACAGTTCTCCTGCTAGCTTCCCAAAGCAGTGACACTATTATTAAAGTAAAAGAGGAGGAGATTGTCGACTGGATGGCTCACTCCTCCTCTGTCACAGCGGGATGACATGGCGGTCACCTCTGAGTCTGCCACCATGCTTTGGAGCCAAGATTCACAGCATTTACCTGCTTTTCCTTCTTGCTGCTCAATAGAAGATTTTCAGTCGTATCCTATCTGTCTTCACTGCCCCCTCCAAGTGGTTTGCCTTTTTATGTTTCAATAGTCTTTATTGGGTTTTTTCAAGTATGCATAATGTAACATATTAAGGCATGTCTGATATCAGACAAAACCCATGACAGAGCTGGAGTACACAAATATATTTATAATAATATTCTCTCAGATACAGTTGTGTATAGCTGGTTACATAAAACAATCAAGCAGCAACAGAATCAAATCACAGAACAAATTAAAACAAGCCAGATTCATAGACATGTCCTGTATCTAATCAAAGCATGGTGGAGATATATATTACTAATCCAGGATAGATGAAGATCGGTGTATTAACCCATATGAGCATGTTTACTTTTGAGCCAGAGATGTCCACCCAGTCTGCTGAAAGGATTTGCACAATGTAATAGAGGGAGATAATGCTCTCTCATATTGATATGTCGTAGTAATGGTAGATAGTACTTCTTCCACTGAAGGGTCTAATAGTTCTTTCCAATGTCTAGTGAGTACTAATTTAGCTATCACTAAAATGTTGGAACAAAATATTCTGCCATTGCTCAGTATTTTGTCCAAATCTAGGAATAATAGTGCCATGTGGGCCCTGTTGTGTATTGTGAGTCCCATAATAGAAGACAGAATCCGAAAGATTTCTGTCCAGTAGCTTTTGATTTTAGGATAAGACCACAGAACATGTTTCAAGGTTCCCACTTGGCCACAATGTCGCCAACATAATGGGGAAGTTGTGGGGAATATTCTATGCAGTCTATCAGGGGTCATATACCATCTGAGAAACATCTTTATTGCTGCTTCATAATGTGAGCTACATTTACATGCCAAGTTGACTGTGCGTAACGCAGCCAACCATTTTTTGGACTCAAACGAGCTCTCTATATCTCTTTCCCATAACTTATATGTCTGGGATTTACAAAAGGAAGAGTGGGAGTCAATTAGGCCATATGTCGCAGGATCTTAGATTCCTTTTGGAGAAGTGCTATTGTTTGGGGGTGTCCTGCAGAAATTCCGGAGTGTTTATCGTTAAGGAAGTGTCTTATTTGTAAATACTTAAAAAAATCTGCACTTGGTAGAGAGTATGTGTGTCTCAATTGTTCAAAGGTGAGTAGCGACCCATCTTTGGATAACTGAGAGATCTGCTCAATACTGTTCACTGCCCATTTCCATATATCTAGGTTTGGAATATAAATACTCAAGTATTGCAGGGGCACTTTGTCCCAAGACCTTGGGAATTTCTCTGTGGTTTTCAGATGAAAGTCCCTCCAACATTGTAGTGTTGCTCTGGTCAGAGGAGAAGCCTTCTCTAGTATGGATGGCTTCTTAGTGTATTCAAATGTGAGAGCCCTAAGAGATGTGGGGAAAACTAGAGTGTTTTCAATGTGTGTAACAACCTCTCTTTTCTACCTGGAAATCATGTCTATTTGTATTGCCATATAATATGCTTGGCCTATGTATTCAACTTAGTGGTTCAGCAGTTTCTGAAAACCTACCCCAATTTGCCTCAGCTACTGGTGAAGGTGCGTCACCTGTGTGCCTATTTCCGCAAGTCACCGACAGCTTCAGCCGACCTGGCAACGCTGCAGCAGCGCTTGAGGTTGCCAGCTCACTGACTGCTGTGCGACCTGAGCACGCAATGGAATTCCACCTTCCACATCTTGAGCAGGCTTTGTGAGCAGCAGAGGGCACTAGTAGAATACCTGCTGCAACACGGTCGGCTCCTTTCTAGTCAGCTTCTGCTCTTCACAAGTGAAGAGTGGGCATTGATGTCTGACCTCTGTGAGGTTTTACGCAACTTTGATGAATCTACACAGATGGTGAGCGGCGATAATTCAATTATTAGCGTAACCATCCCACTTCTGTGTCTACTAAAAAGCTCGCTGCTCACAATAAAGGCCGATGCTCTGTGTGTGGAAGAGGTGGAAATGGGGGAAGACCCTACACAGGGTGATAGCCAGACCACCCTTGATTCGTTTTCTCAGCGCCAATTGGAGGAGGAGGAGCATGAGACGGTTGCCACCGCCATACCACGTTTACACCATCTCTTTGGCATGGATGGGCTAAAGAGGAGGAAAAGGACGAGGAGGATATTGTCATGCTCCTAGTGGGGAGAGCGAAGCCTTGTCTGTTGGGACTCTGGCACACATGGCTGACTTCATGTTATGCTGCCTTTTCCGTGACCCTCACGTTATACGCATATTAGGCAACACCAATTACTGGTTGTTCACCCTTCTCGACCCCCGTTACAAAGATAACTTCCCATCTCTCATTCCTGTGGTGGAGAGGACAAGTAAAATCTTTCAATACCAGAAGGCCCTTGTCGAAAAATTGCTCCACACATTTCTATCTGACAACGCTGGCGGCAGAGTACGTAGTTACCTTGGCCATCCGAGGAGGGGAGATGAGGGGAACACACAGCAGTTCCAACAAAGGCAGGGCACTATCCAAGGCCTGGGACAGTTTTATTACACCCCACCAGCACCCTCACCCTGATGAGCGGCCTAGTGTGACAAGGAGGGAAAAGTTTTGGAATATGGTAAAGGAGTACGTAGCTGACCATGTCAACGTCCTCAGAGATCCCTCTGTGCCGTATAATTATTGGGTGTCTAAGCTGGAAACGTGGCACGAACTGGCGCTCTACGACTTGGAGGTGCTGGCCTGCCCTGCCGCCAGCGTTTTGTCTGAGCGGGTATTTAGTGCCACTGGGGGCATAATTACTGATAAGCGCATCCGCCTGTCAATTGAAAATGCTGACAGGTTGACGCTTATCAAAATGAACAAGGCCTGGATTGCCACCTGGATTGCCCCTGACTTCTCTACTCCACCAGAGGAAAGTGGCTTAACATGAAGGAACCTTAAATCTGGCTTTTAGGGTGTATTGAATACACTGTATTATCATGTACCCCTTCCTCTTCTCGTCCTCTTCCTCCTATTCTCCAACATATGAAACTGCTTATTAGGCTGCCCTCGAAGTCCACCAGCTGGGCCTGCACCATCATTTTTTTGCCTGTCAGCTCACCAGCAGGCCCTCAACCATAATGTTTTACACGCTCAGCTCTTCTACATGTCACTTATAATGTTTCAGACGTTCAGCTAAGTGACTTTTTTATGGTCAGCTTGGCAGCAGCATGTCACCCTTAAATTTGGGACAGTTTGGTGGGCAGCAGCGTGTCAACCTGAAATTTGGAACAGTTTGATGGGCAGCAGCGTGTCAACCTTAAATTTGGTAATAGCACCTAAATGTTCCCGGGGACTACTTCATCTATATTATATAGGAAGAAGGTTACATGTCACGTAATATCACACCAAAAAAGGAACCAACTCCACAGACATTTTATAATTAATAGTAAACTTTATTCCAATATAATGGTATATATTAAAAAACTTACAAAGTTGAATCTTTGAAACATATATATTGTTGCGGTGGAATGTCGCAAAATGAGACACCTAAACCATTGGAGGTAGCGGTGGGAGAACAACCCAAGAACCCCAGTACTCAGAAATCTTATTAAATAGACCAAAAGGTACGCTGCCGACTATAAATGTACACTTAGCTAGAGAGCATGATTGCATGAAACAGAGGCAGTATACCAAAATATAAAGATACAAAAAATAATAATATTAACAGGTACCTATGGGTTCCGGGTGACTCACACCGCGACCTCCACCCAACGCCGCTTCGCCAACAGGCTTCTTCCAGGGATGAGAAGCCTGTTGGCGAAACGGCGTTGGGTGGAGGTCGCGGTGTGAGTCACCCCGAACCCATAGGTACCTGTTAATATTATTATTTTTTGTATCTTTATATTTTGGTATACTGCCTCTGTTTCATGCAATCATGCTCTCTAGCTAAGTGTACATTTATAGTCGGCAGCGTACCTTTTGGTCTATTTAATAAGATTTCTGAGTACTGGGGTTCTTGGGTTGTTCTCCCACCGCTACCTCCAATGGTTTAGGTGTCTCATTTTGCGACATTCCACCGCAACAATATATATGTTTCAAAGATTCAACTTTGTAAAGTTTTTTAATATATACCATTATATTGGAATAAAGTTTACTATTAATTATAAAATGTCTGTGGAGTTGGTTCCTTTTTTGGTGTAACCTTAAATTTGGGACAGTTTGATGGGCAGTAGCATGTCACCCTTAAATTTTTTTTAACGTCAGCTTGGCAGCAGCGTGTCAACCTTAAATTTGGGACAGTTTGATGGGCAGCAGCGTGTCACCCTTAAATTTGGGACAGTTTGATGGGCAGCAGCCTGTCAACCTTAAATTTGGGACAGTTTAATGGGCAGCAGCATGTCACCCTTAATTTTTTTTTACCGGCAGCTCGGCAGCAGCATGTCAACCTTAAATTTGGAACAGTTTGATGAGCAGCAGCGTGTCACCCTTAAATTTGGGACAGCTTGATGGGCAGCAGCGTGTCAACCTTAAATTTGGGAAAGTTTGATGGGCAGCAGCCTATCACCCTTAATTTTTTTTTTTATCGTCAGCTTGGCAGCAGTTTATCAACCTTAAATTTGGGACAGTTTCATTAGCAGCAGCTTGTCAACCTTAAATTTGGGACAGTTTGATGGGCAGCAGTGTGTCAACCTTAAATTTGGGACAGTTTGATGGGCAGCAGCATCTCAACCTTAAATTTTGGACAGTCTGATAAGCAGCAGCGTGTCACCCATAAATTTTTTAGACGTTCTGCTCGGCAGCAGCATGTCAACCTTAAATTTGGGACATTTTGATGGGCAGCAGCATGTCACCCTTAATTTTTTTTTACCATCAGCTCGGCAGAAGCTTGTCAACCTTAAATTTGGGACAGTTTGATGGGCAGCAGCGTGTCACCCTTTAATTTTTTTTACCAACAGCATGGCAGCAGCGTGCCATCCCTAAATTTGGGACAGTTTGATGAGCAGCAGCGTGTCACCCTTAAATTTGGAACAGTTTAATGGGCAGCAGCGTGTCAACCCTAAATTTGGGACAGTTTAATGGGCAGCAGCATCTCAACCTTAAATTTTGGACAGTCTGATAAGCAGCAGCCTGTCACCCATAAATTTTTTAGACGTTCTGCTCGGCAGCAGCGTGTCACCCTTTAATTTTTTTTACCAACAGCATGGCAGCAGCGTGTCATCCTTAAATTTGGGACAGTTTGATGAGCAGCAGCGTGTCACCCTTAAATTTGGAACAGTTTGGTGAGCAGCAGCGTGTCACCCTTACATTTGGGACAGTTTGAAGGGCAGCAACGTGTCAACCTTAAATTTGGGACAGTTTGATGGGCAGCAGCGTGTCAACCTTAAATTTAAGACAGTTTGATGGGCAGCAGCGTGTCACCCTGAAATTTGGAACAGTTTGATGGGCAGCAACGTGTCAACCTTAAATTTGGGACAGTTTGATGGGCAGTAGCATGTCACCCTTAAATTTCTTTTTAATGTCAGCTTGGCAGCAGCGTGTCAACCTTAAATTTGGGACAGTTTGATGGGCAGTAGCATGTCACCCTTAAATTTCTTTTTAATGTCAGCTTGGCAGCAGCGTGTCAACCTTAAATTTGGGACAGTTTGATGGGCAGCAGCGTGTCACCCTTAAATTTGGGACAGTTTGATGGGCAGCAGCCTGTCAACCTTAAATTTGGGACAGTTTAATGGGCAGCAGCATGTCACCCTTAATTTTTTTTTTACCGGCAGCTCGGCAGCAGCATGTCAACCTTAAATTTGGAACAGTTTGATGAGCAGCAGCGTGTCAACCTTACATTTAAGACAGTTTGATGGGCAGCAGCGTGTCACCCTGAAATTTGGAACAGTTTGATGGGCAGCAACGTGTCAACCTTAAATTTGGGACAGTTTGATGGGCAGTAGCATGTCACCCTTAAATTTCTTTTTAATGTCAGCTTGGCAGCAGCGTGTCAACCTTAAATTTGGGACAGTTTGATGGGCAGCAGCGTGTCACCCTTAAATTTGGGACAGTTTGATGGGCAGCAGCCTGTCAACCTTAAATTTGGGACAGTTTAATGGGCAGCAGCATGTCACCCTTAATTTTTTTTTACCGGCAGCTCGGCAGCAGCATGTCAACCTTAAATTTGGAACAGTTTGATGAGCAGCAGCGTGTCACCCTTAAATTTGGGACAGCTTGATGGGCAGCAGCGTGTCAACCTTAAATTTGGGAAAGTTTGATGGGCAGCAGCCTATCACCCTTAATTTTTTTTTTATCGTCAGCTTGGCAGCAGTTTATCAACCTTAAATTTGGGACACTTTCGTTAGCAGCAGCTTGTCAACCTTAAATTTGGGACAGTTTGATGGGCTGCAGCGTGTCAACCCTAAATTTGGGACAGTTTAATGGGCAGCAGCATCTCAACCTTAAATTTTGGACAGTCTGATAAGCAGCAGCCTGTCACCCATAAATTTTTTAGACGTTCTGCTCGGCAGCAGCGTGTCAACCTTAAATTTGGGACATTTTGATGGGCAGCAGCATGTCACCCTTAAATTTTTTTTACCATCAGCTCGGCAGAAGCTTGTCAACCTTAAATTTGGGACAGTTTGATGGGCAGCAGCGTGTCACCCTTTAATTTTTTTTACCAACAGCATGGCAGCAGCGTGTCATCCTTAAATTTGGGACAGTTTGATGAGCAGCAGCGTGTCACCCTTAAATTTGGAACAGTTTGATGAGCAGCAGCGTGTCACCCTTACATTTGGGACAGTTTGAAGGGCAGCAGCGTGTCAACCTTAAATTTGGGACAGTTTGGTGGGCAGCAGCGTGTCACCCGTAAATTATTTTTGACGTTCTGCTCGGCAGCACCGTGTCAACCTTAAAGTTGGGGCAGTTTGATGGGCAGCAGTGTGTCACCTTTAAATTTTTTTTACCGTCAGCTTGGCAGCAGCGTGTCAACCTTAAATTTGGGGACAGTTTGATGGGCAGCAGCGTGTCAACATTAAATTTGGGACAGTTTGATGGGCAGCAGTGTGTCACTCTTAAATTTTCTTCAACGTCAGCTCGGCAGCAGCATGTCAACCTTAAATTTGGGACAGTTTGATGGGCAGCAGCGTGTGACTCTTAAATTTGGGACAGTTTGATGGGCAGCAGCATGTCAACCTTAAATTTGGGACAGTTTGATGAGCATCATCGTGTCATCCTTAAATTTTTGGGACGTTCTGCTTGGCAGCAGCATGTCAACCTTAAATTTGGGACAGTTTGATGGGCAGCAGCGTGTCAACCTTAAATTTGGGACAGTTTGATGGGCAGCAGCGTGTCAGCTTTAAATTTTTTTTACCGTCAGCTCGACAGCAGCGTGTCAACCTAAAATTTGGGACAGTTTGATGGGCAGTAGCGTGTCGCCCGTAAATTATTTTTGACGTTCTGCTCGGCAGCACCATGTCAACCTTAAATTTGGGACAGTTTGATGGGCAGCAGCGTGTCACCTTTAAATTTTTTTTACTGTCAGCTTGGCAGCAGCGTGTCAACCTTAAATTTGGGACAGTTTGATGGGCAGCAGCGTGTCAACCTTAAATTTGGGACAGTTTGATGGGCAGCAGCGTGTTATCTTGTGGGTTTTTTTTTCTTTCCGTAAAAGTGGCGTAATAGTTGGCCATCATCGTTAATAGCAGCGACTTCGGTGTCCAAGATGCATGCAGACATCCTTCCCATGCTCTTCCCTAACCATTTCTGTGATGTTTCCACCATTTTCTGACTTTTCCCTATGGACCAGACACCCTCCCCTCATCCGAGCAGGGGGTGCCTCTTCTCCCATAGACTTCCATTATACTCAGGTGCTTGGCCGAGCACTTGAGCACCACCTAGTGTGCGACCAGAGCACCGTCGGGGTGCTCGATCAAACATCGGGGTGCTCGATCATCTATAGTTATAAATTATTTACTAGAGATATAAAAATATATTACATATTGTTTTCTGATCCCTAGGTTAATTCATTTTCATTATATATATATATGTATATATATATATATATATATATACTAGCTGAAGGACCCGGCTTCGCCCGGGTGTATTTAATTTATTTAATTTACTGTTTGTGTGTGTGGCCGTAAAAAGATATCGAGAGTGACCTCTACAGTGCCCGACCCTTTAACAGTGACCTCTACAGCAGCCCGCCCCTTTAACAGTGACCCTTACAGCGGCCCACCCCTTTAACAGTGACCTCTACAGCGGCCTGCCCCTTTAACAGTGTCCTCTACAGCGGCCTGCCCCTTTAACAGTGAACTCTACAGCGGCCCGCCCCTTTAACAGTGACCTCTACAGCAGCCCACCCCTTTAACAGTGACCTCTACAACAGCCCACCTCTTTAACAGTGACCTCTAAAGCAGCCCGTCCCTTTAACAGTGACCTTTACAGCAGGCCGCCCCTTTAACAGTGACCTCTACAGCAGCCCGCCCCTTTAACAGTGACCTCTACAGCTGCCTGCCCCTTTAACAGTGACCTCTACAGCTGCCTGCCCTTTAACAGTGACTCTTACAGCTGCCCGCCCCTTTAACATGACCTCTACAGCTGCCCGCCCCCTTTAAGAGTGATCTCTACAGCAGCCTGCCCCTTTAAACAGTGACTCTACAGCAGCCCGCCCCTTTAACTGTGACCTCCACAGCAGCTAGAGTGGCCACTGTTTTCACCCCACAAATCCAGACTTCACCGGCCATTCCTCCAAACGTGAAACAGCACTCCCAGTTCCCATGAAGACACACCACTAAACATGAGGCCACGCCCCCCTGGCTCCATGAGGACACGGAGAAGAAGCTGTCTGAGTGTGAGCTAATGAAAGGGTGGACATCACTATGTCTGTCCAGGCACTGCGTCGGACGGAGAACAGGTAGCCAGAAAACTGGACTGTCCAGCCTAAAGCCGGACATCTGGCCACCCTAACATCACCCTAACTAGGGTGGCCAGAGGTCTTGTTTTAGGCTGGACAGTCTGGCTTTCAGACTCCCTGTCCTCTGTCATGAGTAGGGCCTGGATGGACACAGGGATGTCTTTTTGAATAGCTCACTCTCAGCAGCAGCACTGTGCAGTCTGAACAAAGAGCTACAGGGAGAAAGTTACCCTTCCCCCACCCCTGCAGCTGAAAGAAGGTGATTTTTACCTATATTTTTAATCCCGGTCAAATGCGGCATGGAAGGGGCGTGACTTAGTGGAATCTGGGGGTGGGGCTTTTAAGTCCTTCTTTTGACGGTGGCCTAAATTACAGGTCGATGCCATAGTAATTGAGGAGGAAGGTGGGTAGCAGTGGAAGAATACATCTTTTATTACTACTGAACGGTAAATATGTGAAATTTACATTATATGAGGTAATGATTGATGATGAATTAGTCTAAAACATAAGTTATATTTATGGTAACCGAAATACCCATTTACCATTGTCATCCACAGTGCTCTGCCTCTTTAATGCAGACCTACAGCAGTGAACTGGCTAGGTTGTCATTGAAACCTGGTGTGTGGAGACTGCCTGTGAGCTTCTATTGGCTGATAAGGGTCATGTGGCCAGGCTACTATTGGCTAATGCATTTTTTGGGAATATCTCAGGAACAGTACGTCCTGGAGAGCTGAAAACTGTTCTAAAACCTTCCCGGACACCTGATGTACATGTGTGCCAAATTTTGTGATTGTAGCTGCAGCGGATATACACACACACAGACACACACACACTCAGCTTTATATATTATATAGTATATTATATATATAATATATATATATATATATATATATATAATTTACATACAGTACAGACCAAAAAGGTTGGACACACCTTCTCATTCGAAGGGTTTTCTGTATTTTCATGATTATGAAAA
>ONZH01003420.1:0-61919 GCA_900303285.1 Rhinella marina
TATTTGCTGTATTTAGTATATATGGAATATATTTATGAGACTCCTGTGCCACATGAATGTGTCAAGATAAGTAGGCAGACAGTTTTAAATATCTCAACACATTTATGAACAATTATTATTATCCTATTGATGAATCATTCACTGCATTGGGGAAAACCTGACCCAGTTGGGGTCATTTACTAAAGACCAGCTTTCACATGCTATTAATAGTAAAATCTGCGCTGGAGGGAGGTTCAACCAACTTATTAAGAAGTACATGCCTGTTAATAAATTTGTTAATAAATTTGTCTCTTGTTGCCCATGCCCGGAAACTAGAGTCTAGGAACTAGAGTAGATTTCAGTTATAAAGGATCCCAGGTTATTGGTGTAAATTATAGTAAATGTATCAAGGTGCTATGACCTTGCCCCATCAACTTAGCTCCAACTTAAAATATTGGCAGTTTTGCACCTTTTTTTATTCTATAAACCCTGCCTCGTGTTCAAAAGTGACATAACATTTAGAACTTGCACAGTTTTTTATTCTGGTTTCTACATATACTTAAAGGGGCTGTCTTAAAAAAGCAGACTCCTTTAGTGCTGAGGGATCAGCTTCTATCACCAGATAAAGCTACATTTTCCCAGCTGCTGTAAAGGGAATTTGGCTTATTGTCACCTCTCAATTGAAATATAGAAGCAAATTTAGGTGAGCCAAACATGACATGGCGGTCTGAAGACTTAGCAGGAGTATGGTAAATCTAGCCTAAGTGGTGATCACAATGCAGTCCTCCTTTTGATTTAGATGGGAACATAGCTCAGGCCGATCATAATTTGTACATACATTTGAAAAGGGGAATCAACTCATATCCTGTAATCTCTGACTAAAGGCCCTTTTAGACGGGCCGATAAGTCTCCCTGAACGAGCGCCGATCAGCGACATCGGCGCTCGTTCAGGGAGCCTTTACACGGCCCGATGAATCGAGCGCCGGGCCGCACGAGTGATCGCTGTATCGCTCGTGCGGCCTGGAAGCTCCATGCTGTCAGGCGCACATCGCCTGTTTACACAGGGCGATGTGCGCCCGACAGATCGGATCTTTTGGTTTTTACAAAAGATCCAATCAGCCGACGAACGAGCATTTTGCTCGTTCGTCGGCTGATTAGGGCCACTTTTACACGGGCCGATTATCGGCACTAGCGTTCCTAGGAACGAATTTTCGGCCGATAATCGGCCCGTGTAAAAGGACCTTAACATAACACTCCAATCTATTTCATAATTCTTACTGATCTATTCTGCTTTAATGGTTTCTGACAGTACAATATAGCGCAACAATACAAAACTCAAAATTCTACCAATAAATGTGGTAATGTCTGCATAGAATTATCCCACAATAGGTACCTGTACGTTGCCAGTTTAGTAACAAACTCTTCTTCAATTTGGTTTATTGGGCTATTTTGGTATCAATAGGGTTAAGATACAGGGTTACGAGTCGATGTCTCATGGATTATTTTGTGCCTGCTCAGCAGTCAGTCATGAACATTTCAGGCTTCCCGCTGTGCTTTGCAAATGGTCACAAGTAGCTGGCCTAGAAGCCATTAGCATATTAGTGCAGATCACATTACCATGACTGTATCACAATTTTAATATGTGTTCCACATACACATCATGGAAAGTAGAACTGCACTGTTAAGCAAATGCTTTTTGGTTATAATATTTTTTTCCAATAAGTGCATTTCTTCCTGATGTAATCCATCAACGAATAAGTAAATAGACTTCTTAAATCAAATTAGAGGAAACGACTCCACCTTACAAAGACAGTTAATGTGCTTTACTCATAATGGAGAAATTAGTTTGTTTGCCCACTCTTGTAATGTGAATGTTAAATCCATAGGGAGGGACATGGGGAGTGTATTTCAGTGTGTACCGCACATTTTTTTTTTTAAATCAAAATATTTCCAAAATGCTACAATATCAATTTTATAATATACTAGCTGAAGGACCCGGCTTCGCCCGGGTATATTTAATTTATTTCTTTTACTGTTTGTGTGTGTGTGTCGTTGAAAGATATCGAGAGTGCCCTCTACAGTGCCTGCCCCTTTAACAGTGACCTCTACAGCGGCCCGCCCCTTTAACAGTGACCTCTACAGCGGCCAGACCCTTTAACAGTGACCTTTACAGCAACCTGCCCCTTTAACAGAGACCTCTACAGCGGCCCGCCCCTTTAACAATGACCTCTACAGCGGCCCGCCCCTTTAACAGTGACCTCTACAGCTGCCCGCCCCTTAAACAGTGACCTCTACAGCAGCCCACCCCTTTAACAGTGACCTCTACAGCAGCCCGCCCCTTTAACAGTGATCTCTACAGCAGCCTGCCCCTTCAACAGTGACCTCTACAGCAGCCTGCCCCTTTAACAGTGACCTCTACAGCTGCCCGCCCCTTTAACAGTGACCTCTACAGCAGCCCGCCCCTTTAACAGTGACCTCTACAGCAGCCCGCCCCTTTAACAGTGACCTCTACAGCAGCCCGCCCCTTTAACAGTGATCTCTACAGCAGCCTGCCCCTTCAACAGTGACCTCTACAACAGCCTGCCCCTTTAACAGTGACCTCTACAGCTGCCCACCCCTTTGACCTCACCGGCCATTCCCCCAAACGTGAAACAGCGCCCCCAGTTCCCATGAAGACACATCACTAAACATGAGGCCACGCCCCCCTGGCTCCGTGAAGACATGGAGGAGAAGCTGTCTGAGTGTGAGCTACTGAAAGGGTGGACATGCCTGTGTCTGTCCAGGCACTGCGTCGGACGGAGAACAGGTAGCCAGCGGTAAGTCCTGGAGAGTTGAAAACTGTTCTAAAACCTTCCTGGACACCTGATGTACATGTGTGCCAAATTTTGTGATTGTAGCTGCAGCGGTGCGGATTCCTTTAGCGGACATACACACACACACACACACACACACACACACACACACACATACACTCAGCTTTATATATTAGATCTTTTTGAGTTACACCTCTTGAAATCTCCTACTTCCTTTCACATAGCCATAGAAGTAAATGATGCCTTTCTGGCTGCCTGTGGTCACTATGGGTAACATTTAAATATGTATGTATGCAATGATCGACCCCTGGTGATGCCAGCCGGTAGCCCAAATTTTTACATATAGCTCAATTGCTTTGGGAATTGCACCACTAGATTTGAAACACTGAAAGAACACACTCTACATATACTTACACACTCTACATACTTTATTATGATACACAATAAAAACACTGTATGGGATGGTGGCTTTTTACACTTTCCCCATTCACTATATATGTATGTTTGCCAAGCTACTGTAAGAGACCTCTGAGATCCCACTGCCAGCCCACTTTTTCTGATGGGGATGGCCATCATTTCGCTCACCTGCTCCAGGGCTCCAGTGCTCCATCCCACAAGGCCCTGTTTATGTTTACACTAATCCTTCTCAGCCAATGGCTAGAAAACCTGGGGTACTTTAGACAACTTTTCATATAGGAAGGTGTCTGAGCAATATTTTACTAGTATGCTAGTTTCCTGGCATTTGCTGTTATTTTTTTTTTGTCTGTTCAGTGTACTGACTTCTGCCTGACTCCTGAATTTGACCTTTTGCTGCCTGACCAGACCCTTTCCTGATCTCCGTACTGACCCTGAGCTTCCAGACCTCACCTCAGACTTTTTATTGGATTGCACAAACTCTTCTGACCCTGACCTTGACCTGTCCCTAACTACAGTTTTTCCTGATCCCTTGGTGCTCTACATTGGTGACTCTTGACCCCCACGGGGCAACAATCACTTGAACAGAGACTTCTTCAAGAGGTAGTTCCCCTGCAGCTGAGTCCAGATCACTGTAAAAGAGTTAAAGGGTAAGAACCAAGGATGCTACTTAGATAGATAAAACTATTAGGAGTAGCCCCAAGCCAAATCTATTCAAGACACAGAGGATCCAGACCCACTACTGTAACAGCTAATAAACTTAAAAACTTAACAAGGTGGTGGGAGGATGTATATTAAAAAAATAATGATAATACTGATTGGAACAAAGCAACCCAGTTGATGCCACAATTTTATATGGTTTGGATCTTTTGAGTGTGAGACCACTGCATGACATCAAGTATTTTGGTATCTCTCTATGTAAACTTGAGGACTAGAGATGAGCGAATCTTTAGCGAATGTTCGACGAATTTTTGACTCAAATTTATGATTCGTTCCTAATACGAATTTAATTGTCAAATTTTCGTTCAAAAATAATCGTTGATTTGCAAACATTTCTACACAAATTACAAAAATACAGTCAGCGTTGTTAAAAGTACGCAATACGTAAGCATTAGTGTACAAAGTGCGTACGAATCCTTAGCGTACTATTGACTCATGATTGCATCATACGCACGAAGCTAGGCCGCGGCATACAGTCTTTAGAGGCAGTCCATATGAGCTAGAAAAGTAAGGCGCTACCTATCTGGCAAAGTGCATAATTCACAAAAAACACCGTACAATAAGTGCATTAATATAGGACACATTGCAGTACCTGAAAAAGAATACACACAATGGGCTAAAGTGCTTGAACATTGCTGAACCTGTAAAAACATTATTGCTAAAATACAGCAAAGACAGTATGCAACCATTTTAGTACAATTTTACATTTGCAAGCATAAAAGGCTCAGATATACGTTTGAGTCTCTCCTTATGGCTGCTTGATAATAAAACACTGGAACACCGTCCAAAATGCAATTGTAATCCATGTGAGGTAATTTTGTAATCCAAACAGGTAACGTCTAATCCACATGGATGAGAAGCCTTTTTGCAAAGTGGGCTCCCAAATAACCTGAGGGGGGTGAAAGGAAAATATGCGCGCTTAGGCGCAACTGGGAATTTTCTGCAGAATGGGGGGAGTCCTGACAAGCCATGCCCATCTGGGTAAGAGTCAAACAGGGGGCAATACAAACTGAACAAACAAAAAAAGTGCCAACTAGCTCTCACCTGTCAGGTGCAGTCCATAATGTGGCTCCCATAGGTCCTCTTGAAGTGTCCTTTAAATCAGACAGCTAGTAGTTGGGTTCCTGAGATGAGGGACCTGACGTCCTCCTCGCTCGAGCTACTGCTGAAAGACATCAGAAGACGCTCCTGCCTCCTGTAGGCCAAGCTCGCTGTCGTGGTGGAACTCCACTGCCCTCTTCTTCCAGAAGTTGGACTTGACCGGGTCCGGGTGGTGGTAACGCTGGCGAGCGCTGCAGCCACTTGCGCTTTTCCGGATCCTCTAGCTGGGACAGAAGGGGTAAGGACTTCTGGCTGCAGCGGTGGAGGTAAGGTTGCACCCAGGAAAGATGCCCCAGCTCCCCTGGCTACTGCTGGCTTCATCTTCTATGGTAGTTGGTACTGGTGGATCATCGTGGATTGGAATGTAAATGATGACGTTGTCAGCTGACCCAGATGAAAGGACTGTGATAGTGGTGGTGGTGGCAGTCCAGGTATCACAGGCTTCGGCTGTAGCTTCTCCCTGAAGCGGAGGGTGCCATCTGGTGACTCCTGAAGGCAGCGCACCGGTACTTCACCTGGTGGTTTTTCCGGCCAAACTGCAGGTGGTGATGTTGGGACCAGGGGCTTAGATAGTAGGGTAACCCCGCTAGCGAAGGGGCCTTTCAGGGATGCCATGGGGGTGCACTCCACCTGATCCCCACGTACAGGCTGTGACGGGGTTGGGGTAGGTACGGCCATTTAACTGACCTGCGGCCCACAAAGTACTCCTTGCCGCCCTTGTCGTCTGCCAGGAAGCCAGAGCCTCGCTCCACCGAAAACCACAGGACAGTTCCCTTTCGGCGCTCCAATGTAGGATCTCTCGGCCTAGGATGGTCCAGTACCTGGGTGACCCAGTCCTCTACCACATTCTTGTAGTCCCAGATGGTCTGGGAGTGGGCCGGCACCGATGCTGGCACAATCGGGTTCTGCCATATGGAAGGTGTTGATCTCATCCTGGGCTGCGAAGTGGATGCTCCAGCTACCTCCGCCGCACCAGCCACCTCACGATGAGCCGCCTCACCAGCCGACAAGGAGAATATGGACACTGAAGCCGGTGAGTCTCTCTTGCACAGTTGTGACACCCTGATGTCTGGAGCGGGTGGTGGTTCGGGGAATTCGTCCCTAAAGACCATTTCACTCCACTTCAGACGCAGTTCTTTAGCCATGCTTGCTGTACTGTTCAGTGTTCAGCGCTGGTCTAAACTGGTTCAGAGGAGGGAGGAGTAATGAGGGAGGAGTCTTCACTCCCTATATGTGCCAATAGTTAGTTCCCGGTGGGCCGGGCTGGTTTTTCCTTCTTCTGAGGGCGGTGTATCGTACATAGCGTTTATAATTTTTCGAAAACTTACAAATAATACGAAGCAAATCCGAAAAAATCCGGATTCTCTTTAGAGTAGAAAATTTGTAAGATTCGATATGAATCTACGAAGCGGCGAATAGATTCGCTCATCTCTATTAAGGACATGTACTGAGGTGGCTGGCTATGCACTCTGGGACTCCTGGGACATAAGGCATGTGGCTCCATCTCTGTTGCCTCAATGATTCTTGTCTTGCTCCCTTGGTTGGGTTTTTATATTGGTGGAGCTTCTGTGCCTGCCTAGTGTGTGAAAATCCCATGATTGGTTACATTAGGTTTATATTGTCTGTGAACTACATATTTTGTGATCCCTCAAAAACTAACCATTGAGCCAACATGCTCATTGGAAGAAAGCAACCTTGTAGATACCAAAATATATAACTATTCACATTCCCATAGAATTTTTGCGATATGTTTTTTCGAGAACCACACAACTGTGTATTCAAGAGCTTTCATATATTGTAAGAAAAGGAATGTGGGTAGCTCACTTATTAAAAAATAATCTCCTGTATTTAATTAGTCAACTGAATAATTGAATGGGCTCAAAACTGAAAAAATAACTCTGTACACAAATGAAAGTATAACACAATGAATTAGTTATTATCATAAATGGTATCAATAAATAAACATTTTAAAGATTACAACATACGAAGAGACATGCAAATTATGGGCAGTTAAGCTATGGACCTCTGAGTCTATTGATGCATAATTCTTAAACTTTTGTCAACCAGATGGAAAACATGCATTGTAAAGTAATTACTTATTGAATAAAACATAAGAATTTGCAATTCTAATGACCTATTTATTATTTCACTTTCACATGTTGCAGATGCAACAAAATGCAATGAAATGTGTGGATAGTAGGTTATAAAGAAAAAGGAACTAAGCATATGCAGTGCCCCAGACCTGGGGGTATCTGTAATAGCATTACATGTATTGTATTATAATACCAGGTATTCCAGTAAAAGGCGGTATAGTTAGTAATGGTTGGCAGGAACAGGGCTAAACACCTTACCATCAGCGTTACGATATTCATGGGTGTGTGCTAACACTTTCACCTCCTTCATTACACCCGCCCTCTACAAGGGCAAATGGCTTATACATAAAACACACAACATATTAAGTAAACATTATAACAAACTTCTTAAAGCGTTTTTCCCTTCTGAGACTCACGAAAATAGGCTAGCATGCTGCTTAGCTATTTTCGGAGCTCCCATATAAATGAATGGAGGACGGTCATGCATGCGCAGTGCACCATCCCACGCTTTGTGGGCTCCATCTAAGTATAGGTGCGGGTCCCAGAGGTGGACCTGCACCTTTCAGACATTGGGGGCATAAGGGTTTCAACCCTTATAGAAAGTTTTCTCAGATTTTTAGTGAGATTTTAGTCAGATTTTTTTTTTGTCAGATTTTAGCAGTGGCAATTGGGGTTAAGTGTTTTGTAAACTTATTTATTGTGGAAATCAGTGGTGGCCCAAGATCACAGACCTTACCAGTGTCACCAGTGAGACTATGTGATTCTCACATTCATTATAACTGGGTTTCCCTTTAATGTTTGAAATGACAGCTTTTATTTATCTTCTAACAACAGGACTAACCCTTCACTCACTACTAGTCACAGGATCCAGATTGTGAATTCATTTGAGTTACCAGGCAACCTTTCTATGGAAACCTTTAGCTTTTGCCATTATTTGTGTCCTTCATTAGGGGTAAATGGATGTCAGTCTAATGAACAAGCTTCAATGCATTTATATTTGGATCCTACTCTAGTCTTTGTGTCAAGTTTGTCCTTGGTACTTAATGGTATATAATATTTTCATTTTATGAGTTAAATATTGTGTAAAGGAAAACAAGAATAAGGTACACATTAAAGAAAATAACATATAATGAACAAGGTAAGGGTATATTCAGTTTTCTTTGTTCTGAGTGTGTCCAATTTAGGAATAGATTAGTGATAATATACAGCAGCTGAATGATGAGAGGAAATAGAATACATTTCTATTAGTACAGTACAGAAGAAAGCTGCGTAACCTTGCCGTATGTTACTTCTATTAACAATAATATGTAAGTGTATTATTAATTCAATGTTATTACTATTAATTCAACTGGAAATTAATACAAGTATGATATGAGTGTATTTATTAGTGAAGAGATCATTTATGACCTGATTCAACTGAATTGGGCTTCTGGTTCAATTTGGACCCAAATCGATTAAACCAGAATAGAAGGTGCTTCAATTACCTTCTGGATCTTTCTCTCCCTCTCTTGCTATTTTTTTCTCTCTCTCTTTAAAATCTCTCCCCAATCAAATCATCTAAAATCCGGACTTCAAATTTTTGGAAAAATTTGGGTCAAATTTTCACTCTATAGAGTCGATTTGCTCATCTCTAGCATTGAGGAGCCAACAACTGTTAGGCAAAACTGAACACATTTTACTGAGAATTGCCATGATTATGTTGTTTTTGGAAGGTTTGCAGTATCAACATCCTGAGGACACTGATAAAGATCATTGTAACGCTTAATTCTGGACCCTAGAAGTTCTCTAATCTCTGGAGCCCATACATTTGTGTGGTTTGCATAGTGGTAAAGACCGCCACCAAGCTTTTGAATTTTGGCCTTCGAATTATATCTTGCATTTTGTGCTTGGGCTCTCAGAAAACCTTTGACTTGTCAGGTTTTCATCAGCTCATGTGCGCAGAAAAATTATTGTCTCACAAGTACTGCCAAAACTTAACAGTCATGGTAGAGGATCATTCGAAGTCTGGGATGTAGGACATTTGGAGATGGTCAATGAAAATAATTTGCATAATTTGTCATAAATGTGCTTTAAATATATACATGTTTATTGAATATTATGCAAAACTTTTCATTAAAGGGGTTGTCCTATGAAAAATATTCTACATATTTTAAACTAGAAGAATGCACAGAGTTCAATCCTGATGTAAACACACATGCTTAGTTCCATACTACAGCTGCCTTCAGCCATATTTTCTGTTTAAAACTGTGACAGTTACCGGACACACACCCTAAGTAAGGACACATCCCTGATTAAAGACACACAGAGCAATTAGAGCAATCAATAGGGAGAGTTCTGGATCCATTTAAGACACAGGGTTGGTTCTAACTTTGCTAAAAACAGATTGCCATGTACTATATGATGTCTGATTATCCCTTTAAATAATATTTCATGGCTAACTGCATTAAATTGTCGGTTATTACTTATACATTACAACACTGAAATTATAAACATGGCATTACTTACTTTTTGTTAGTCACCAAAAAATGATCCACAATCCATTTACTCAGAGGAAATCAGAGGAAAAGTATATCTTTCTACCAGCGGGAGTACTATTTTCCTGCTATTGGAGGGAGCAGAATTAAACAGCAGAGCAAGGGATGAATAATAATGATCTCTCCAGACATCTGCAAACATAGTCCATAATAAAATCTACAATTCTCATTCATATGTGAGAGATATAGTCTGTTATCAGCCTTTTCCATATGGCAGCATCTCATACAGTAAATAAACTGAGAAATCAGACTGCATCAGATTAGATTTATAATTGTTGCAAACCTGGTGCTTCACCTTCCAGTTTCAATATAAGTTTTCTCACATAATATATATTAATATATATATCCCAGCAGAATCCACGAAGGAGCTAGTTTTCTTCTTAATAAGAAAAAAAGCAGAAAAAATGTATTCTGGAAACTGAAATATACATTTCACAATTAAGATCAGTAAATTTTAGGTTTATGGATATATAATGAATAAAAATAATCAAAATGACCCCCCTCCCATTCTTGACACATGTTCATACGTGATGCTCATCAGCCCTGGACTGGATAGCTCATTAATAATAAGTTATAATATGACCCTAAGGACACTTCCACTTCTTTCTTTATTTTTGTTCAGCTGTTTGTACAGACAGAAGTCTTCTGGAGAATCACACCAGCAAATTGTGACATTATGATCTGCGGTCTCTATAGCATGTCACAAATTACATAGAGGAGAATAAGAAAATGTACACATTTTTTCTGTTTTTCTGACGGATCAGAAGAACGGAAAATGAAACGGAGATGTGAGATCTCCCTTATTTTCACTATAATTTATGCTGTTATGTGCACTTATAATGTTTTATATTGTTGAACTGCACTTAATGTTTGTTGTAATATATCCTGTCCACTTTCATTGTTATTACACTGTATTTGCATAGATCTGTGGAAAGAGTTAATGCTTTGGAACTTTCCAACATGTGCACTGTTAAGCAAGTCATTTTCTACAGTTAACATAAGGGACCATGAAGAGCTAAGTTTAGGGGGTAAAAAAAACAACGTTGAGCTTTTGACCGTCTGCTTTAGTTCTGCCAGACACTTGTTTACAACTGGAAACTGCCTAGTCATTCCCATTGACTTGTATTGAGGCACAATACAAGTCTATGGCAACTGTGAATTACAACATTGTTTCTTTTAGGCTGTGCTTCTCCCTCTTCACCCTTCCTACTAGAAGGTTTTGGAACATTTAAAAAACTGTATAAAGGTAGAGCAGTCAGAGCCCCTAGTTGTCTGAAATGACTAGTGTAAAGTAAGAAAGACTCTGCCAGACTGCATGAGTGACCAGAAGAAGAGGCTGAGGTGCAATGATATCCCTGCCCAATGACTGAGCCACAAACTCTGGCCAACTCTGGCCATTTGCCAGGGTTTCAGACTTCTGAGAGACAGAGAAGGGGAGGGGGGCAGCTAACTCATGTCTTTCCTCAGCATGGAACCTTCTAATTGGAGGCTTGATTATTTTTGTACAATCCTTTTTCTCTTGTTTTTGTTCTTCAAATAAACCCGCTATTTGTTCTCATGACATATGCTGTATCTCTCAAGACCATGTTTTCTACATACATATTATGGCAATGATGATGAGGCTGTGATGCTGTCCCCTTTCATTGGATGAGACTCTTCCTCAGGAAAAAAACATGTGGATATCCCCATGGCAAATCACAACCTTATTTACATACAGGACTCCAAAGAAGATTGGGGCTGTATGTCAGGAACCTTGGGGATTCCCCTTGGGGATTCATGGGAGTAGCGAAAATAAATGGAAGTACCAGGTTTCATTTTTTTAAACTGGTGACTGGTGAAAGATCCTCTTTAAACCTTTGAAGGGTTATTCCAGGATTTTGCTATTCATGGCCAATGCTAAGTATATGCCATCAATATCTCTTCAGCTGTTCTGCGGTAGCTCTGTCACTGGAAGTCTACACATTGTCTGATGTGTAGTAGATGGACCTGGTTACAGCAGCCCAACTACTATTTAAGCTGAACCCAAAAAACAACTGATCATTGGGGTGCCTGGTGTGAGACCCCTGCAGAACAGATATGCATAACATCTATATATTGTTTTATCTTGCTTCCTAATGCAATGATTAAGGCCATATTTTCTAAGAAGTAGTGCAAGTTTCGAAAAAAACATTTTCAAAGATGCAACAAAAAGAAGGCTGATCTCAGTATGCACCTCTGGTGCCAAGTATTCTTAAAATATTCATCAGTAAATTGTCTTGGGGAATTCTGTATTAAGTATGACAGATGTGAAAAGCAAACACAATCACTGGTTTGTGGTTTCTCTAGAAGAGTGTTGTTTTGTTGTTATATATATATATATATATATATATATATATATATATATATATAATCAACACAGGTAATGAAAGCAGCACAGGTATAAACACAGGTAATGAAAGCAGCACTGCAAAAGTCCAAACAGGTGTTGGTGTGCCAGTAGCTCCGGAGTTGGTCAGCTCCTTTTTAAATAGAAATCGTAATTCCACAGCACCACCAAAAGTGAATTGAAAAAAATGTGATTTATTTCACCAAGACAGCGACGTTTCAGTCCTCTTACTGGGACTTTTCTCAAGCAGTCAATATGACTGCTTGAGAAAAGTCCCAGTAAGAGGACTGAAACGTCGCTGTCTTGGTGAAATAAATCACATTTTTTTCAATTCACTTTTGGTGGTGCTGTGGAATTACGATATATATATATATATATATATATATATATATATATATATATATAGACAAAGGAAATAGACAAGACTATTTGTATTAAAAATACAATGTCTATACATAAATGGAATATAATGTGAATATTTTACAATTTTGTTTTACAAAAATGGGTGGAAGGTTTTCTGGATATAATTGTTTGAAGTAATTCCATGCATTCTACTTCCTGTCTCCTGTCTATGCTCTTTAACTTTTAACTTTCTCTTTTGCTTGGACTTGGCAAGGCATGACAAACAGCCTTGCTTAACTTTCTCAGTCAGACCATCACAGTGACTAGAAAAGGAAGGGAAATATCATCTATCGCAAAATAGGGGGATGGGGTAAGAGTGACTTAATCAGAGAAAGGGAAAGAGTGATGAGTGCAAGGCTCTTCTGCTGGTCACTTTATCTAGGAAAATCAAGAGAACAAGAGCAGAGTTGTAACACTGTTATCCCAAATTCTACACCTACTTTTAGTTCTCTTTCATTGCAAATTTCACAAAACGTCATCCTCCAAGCAAAACTTTTGTGATTTGCTTTGGGGTGAATGAGAGAGATGCCGCTCCACTGGGGAACATGGCCCCCATTCTCGTGATTCATTGGGGTCCCATTGGTAGAACCCTCAGCGATCAGCTAACTATCCCCTATCCTGTGTATAGGAGATAACTTAAAAACTTGGCACAACCCCTTTAATATTTCCAGAACCGGTAATAATAGAAGTAAATTGAAAATTCACAATCATATTTGTTTCAGTTTGAGTTTACATTCCCGTAAGAACAAAGACAATCATCCCCTTCTTTACTTTTCACGCCATTAAAACTGGCCACAAATTCTCAGGTTCAGGCACGCGAGGTGAGTGAGGTGAAAGCAGTACAAAACCTCTCCAAGCAGAAAACAAAAACATTTCTAAAGTGCCTTTGAGTGACACTTCAATTCTCTGTCTCCTCCACCTCCCACCCCATGAGAATGCTTTCTTTTCAGGCATTAGAGTTGAAAGAAAAGTCCCATTTTCTGGGAGAGATGGAAAGAAAAGGGAAGGAAAGTGCCTGGGCAAGATAAACAAAAGGCCAGCTATCAATCACAGGCAGGTTGTAGCGCCAGGCCAGAGAGAGCTGCTGAGCCTCAGCGAAAGAGCAAAGTCTTGTCTCCTCCCATCTCAAACCTTTACTTTTCAATTCAGTTATTATTAATGTGCTGGGAAAAAGATTTCACTAACCTCTCTTAGAAATAACGTGAAGAATGAATGAACCACTAGGCAGTCTTTTTATTCTCTTTCCAATTTACTGCGTGCTTTATCTAGTCTACATAGGATCTCCAGGACATGTGAAACTCATGATTATTTAGGAATGGAGTCTACTGGAGGTTCACAGCCAGTGTCATTACACTGGTTTAATGACGTTATGTATATATTGTACTTTTATCTTGTATTCTTATTTAAATTATATATTTTTCTGTGTCACTGTAGGGAATGGTAACATAGTAACATAGTTATTAAGGCTGAAAAGGATATCTGCCTATCCAGTTCAGCCTGTTATCCTGCAAGTTGATCCAGAGGAAGGCAAAAACCCTGTCTGAAATCCTTCCAGACTCCAATCATGAAATCAGAATAACTCCCTGGATCAACAACCCATCTCTAGTAACTATAACCTGTAATATTATTACCCTTATTACCCTCCAGAAATACATCCAGGCCCTTCTTGTACTCTTTTAGTGAATTCACCATCATTACCTCATCAGGCAGAGAGTTCCATAGTCTCACTGCTCTTACCGTAAAGAATCTTCTTCTATGTTTGTGTACAAACCTTCTTTCCTCCAGACGCAGAGGATGTCCCCTCGCCACAGTTCTGGGGATAAATAGATCATGGGAGAGATCTCTGTACTGACCTCTGATATATTTATACATAGTTATTAGATTTTCCCTCAGTCGTCCTTTTTCTAAACTAAATAACCCTCTTCTCATTACTGGCATCTATGCCTCTTTTGATGCAACCCATTATCTTATTGTCCTTGGCAGCAGCTGCCTGAAACTGGTTTCTACAGCTTAGTTTGCTGTTCACTAAAATTCTTTTTCCATGTCAGTGTTACCCAGTGTTTTACCATTTAGTACGTACTGGTGACTTGCATTATTCCTTCCCATGTGCATAACCTTACATTTGTCAGTGTTAAATCTCATCTGCCACTTCTTTGCCCAAGCCTCCAATCTATCCAGATCCATCTGTAGCAGTGTACTGTCCTCTTCTGTGTTAATTACTTTACACAGTTTAGTGTCATCTGCAAAAACTGATATTTTACTGTGCAAGCCTTCTACAAGATCATTAATAAATATATTGAAGAGAATAGGGCCCAATACTGACCCCTGTGGTACACCACTAGTGACAGTGACCCAATCTGAGTTTGTACCATTAATAACCACCCTCTGTTTTCTATCACTGAGCCAGTTACGTACATACACACATTTTTCCTCAGTCTAAGCCTTCTCATTTTATGTGACAAACTTTTGTGTGGCACCAAGAAAAGATACATACACAGGTACAGTAGACATTTATCAAACTGGTGTAAAGTAGAACTGGCTTAGGCTACTTTCACACTAGCGTTTTAAAATTCCGGTATTGAGTTCCGTCATAGGGGCTCAATACCGGAATAAAACGCTTCAGTTTTGTCCCCATTCATTGTCAATGGGGACAAAACTGAACTGAAGACAACGGAATGCTCCTGAAAGCATTCCGTTCCGTCTTCAGACCGGAGAACAAACCGCAGCATGCTGCGGTTTGCTCTCCGGTCCAGGCATCCGCACCAAGACGGATCCGGAATGACCCCCAATGCAAGTCAATGGGGGTGGATCCGTCTGGTGTGACCATAATGGTAACCGGATCCGCCCTCCATTGACTTTCAATGGAGTCCATTACGGATCCGGCTACACATAGACACATACAGACACAGACACACACATAAACATAAACATACACACACATATAGACATACAAACACACATACATACTTACATGCTCCCCGGCAGGTCTTCGGAGCGTCAGGGACAGGAGGGCTCACACAGGTCACGATTCCCCACAGCGCCCTCTGCTGGGCGCCTGGTGGAATCGTCATGATTCCACCAGGCGCCCAGCAGAGGGCGCTGTGCGGAATCGTGACCTGTGTGAGCCGTCCTGTCCCTCTGACGCTCCGAAGACCTGCCGGGGAGCATGTAAGTATGTATGTGTGTTTGTATGTCTATATGTGTGTGTATGTTTATGTTTATGTGTATGTATGTACTGTGTGACATGTGTGGGGCCGGAGCGCGGTTCCGGCTCCACACATGTCACTGCGGCAGGCCTGATCCGGCAGCACCCTTCACCTGCCGGATCAGGCCTGCCGCCAGTGTGAAAGTAGCCTTAGTTGTCCAGAGCAAGCAATCAGATTCCACCTTTCATTTGACACCAGTTTGATAAACCTCTCCCACAGAGTTGAATACCATATGGGATTAGTGGTATGAGATAAGTGCTAGGAGATCAGATAATAAACAGTAGTCAAGAGCAAGGTCAGGGACAATCGAAAAGTCAGAGTTCCAAGGATCCGAACAGCAGTACTATATACGCTAGTAAGGCTTAGAAAACCAACCACAGGCACCTGTTGCCAGCAGCTGCTTGTTTAAATCTCCCTCTGGCAGAGAGCATGTAACGCCGGAGTTGCACCTGATTGGCTGAGCAGCTCCCAAGTCAATGGAACAATGCCATCAGTGCCACCATGGAGAGATATCACCTGCCATGAGAGCACCACTAGGGGATTGCTTAAATACAATGTTTCAATTTAGCGGAAATAACAATCTACATAGACCCAATATGTTCATCTACATAGACCTCAATATGTTCATCTAAACAATATTAGCTTTTTAAAATATATGTTGATTCATTTGAAGGGTAAATTCACATGGAATATTCCACACCAAAATCCATGTCAAATTCATGTCAAGTCCCATTGTTTTCAGTAGTAATTTATATTCTCATACATAAGGCTGCATATTTTTTACACGAAGAACAGGTCAAAAAGTGTCATGTCACTTCTTGATGTGGTTTCCATGTGGAAATCATGGTCTCTACATGGCATAGCCCCATTGAATGGGGATAATCAGTAGGTGGATCCACAACACATGAAACTGCAAATCTGCAGCGGACATCCTTGGTTCAGCCTCAGTCTTCTTCCTCAGATTTTCCCACACAATTATTCAGCTGTGTAAATTCAGGTGAATGGGGTTATGCTTTAGTACTCTGCACAGCAAGGGTCTAGATGTGGCATTGGGCAGGGAAAAAAATATAAAGGGGTCACAACTCTAAAACAGTTCTCAGGATTGGCTACGGACCCTGTGGTTGGATCTCCAGTTCCACCAATCAAAATATTATTGCATGTCTTAGAGATATCCAAAAGAGAGAGAGGGTGTAGCAGCAAATTGATATCAACAGTCTTAGGATCCACTCAGTGGTGGTGCCAGTGGTGTTAGGTCCTAGCCCATGAACCCAATATCAGCAGTATCGGAAGGAAAAAACATTTAAAATTAAATGGTTTGGCATATCTCCTACTACACCGGAAGAAGAAAAATGCAGTACTCTGACATCTTCAGGTTCTTACATTTATATTCACCAAACAGATGCAATGTTTTGACTTCCTACAGTCTTTATCAGGCTATGATAAAGACCGTAAGAAGTTGAAACGTTGCATCTGTTTGGTGAATAAAAATTCCAGAGCCTTAAGATCACATGGAGTGTTGCATTTTTCGCATTCTGATATAGCTTAGAGTAGGAACCTCCAACTGTTGAAAAACTACAATTCCCACTATGCCCTGCTGTAGGCTGATAGCTGTAGGCCGTCCAAGCATGCTGGGAGTTGTAGTTTTGCAACAGCTGGAGGGCCACAGGTTGGGCATCCTTGGCTTAGAGATATGCCAAAACATTCAATTATGGGAATATCTGTTTAAAATGGTTGTCTAAATTAAATGATGATGATGGCATGATGATCAGCTAAGATTTGTTCATGGACCCGTCAACAACCAGGCATATACTTTGGCTGCTGTCAATAGACTGATGACATCCATTGTGATCAACTGTTGTCACTGGAGGAAGTCAGACAGCCACCCATCTGTACTGTGATAAATGGTGCTCAACATTAGAAAAGAGGTCCTCTGGAATTTACATATTGATCACCTATCCAGTACCGGACTGCAGACAGCACAAACTGGAAGAGTCTTCAATGCATCAAAGGAATGGGGATAGATGAGCATCAGTTTAATAATTTTTACTGGGGCACAAAGGGGAGCACAATTACAGTGAGAGAAACAAAAGGAGTACATTATTACAGTCTTATGAGCACACAGAGGACGGTGTTATACATAGTAATAAACTAATTGCACTTTTTTGTCTGGCCATAGTCATAGTTAGAAAAAACAACAACTGAACGTCTATAATTAGCGAAGATGTCAGCTGTAGGTCTTTATAATGAACATATTTTCACACTGGAGATATCACGTCTTATGGTTTCCTTCATCAAAAGAAAACATTTCATATGAATAATGCAGAAAAACAATATTTCACATTTTTCTTTAAAATTATACGTTTCTTTTGATTATGTTTCCCCATATTGGGCACACTGGTATACCGTATGTATGTGTTAGATTATCGCTGGTGCTATTTGTGTGGAGCTTTGATTAGGCAGTGGGTTGTGTAAAGGGTTGTATATCACCATAGATTACTAATAAAACTCTGTAATCACTTCGGTTTAATAAAACATTGAGCTGGTTCTTTCAGTAGCAGAATTTCCATCTTGTTTAATGCAGTGTAAAGAATCTCTGCTAAAGCTTTCCTCTGTTTCGCTTAATTGCAAATAGTCCTTTCCATGACAAGTAGTGATTAGTGAAAAATAATAATCACAATAATTTTCCTTTCAGGTTACTGACATTGTGTCCTGTTTTATATGGAATTAGACATACATAGCTGAATTCCTATTCAAAATATGTAATGCTGAAAAATCGAAAAAGTCTAGGAGACTTTACAGATGAAAAGATTTTAATTTATAACTTCAACCATTTGTGCTTCCCACATGCAAATCATTATATTATACAGCAAGATAGAAATATAGAACAAAAGAAATGACAGAAATAGTCACACTACAGATAAAGGAAGTCAAGCATGCATGGCTCAGCTGGGAGAAACTGGGGTTTGGTGAGAAACATGAGATAATATAAAGGACTAACCACTTGACCAATATGGAACTGGCAACCATTTAGAAGTTTTTTTTTAAATCATTTTTTTGTCAGTAGTGTTATAGATCAGTGAGTGTGGACCCACTGAGCCAACTAACCAGTTTGCCTTTGGGCTAACTCTAAGGATGTTATCCTGATCCCCTGGTATTCAACCTTTAACTCTTGTACAGGGATATGGCCTTTGCTGCAGGTAAGAAATCAGACCACTACCTTCTGGGATTGTCCAAGTTTAGTTAGCAGCTGACCCATTGTGATCAGGGTCTCTGGCACAAGCATGGGGTGGGGAAGGAGACACAGGATATACAAAACGCACCAGCATTGCACCAGTAAAACTGTAGAAATCTAACCAATTACTGTGTGAATGGGTCTGCGCCTATTCCGCAAAATTGCGGAATAGGTGCGGCCCCGTTCACTTCAATGATCACCGGCAGCCACGGCTCCATGCCGCGGCTCCGTAAAAAACAAAAAAAACATGTCCTATTCTTGTCCGCAGTAGCGGACAAGAATAGGCATTTAGAACGGGGTGCCCAGCCGTGTGTTCCGCAAATTGCACCGGCATCCATTTTTGCGGATCCACAATACCACGCCGTCTAGTTTACTAGATAAGGACTGCACACTGGTAGTATAGATAAATGGAGACACAGGATAACCCAGCAGGTTGGCTGTTAGTGAAGCAAGGTAGGCAGGCTGGGTACTCGACAGGGACACGGACAACGCAGACAGATAGGGTTCACGTAAACACAAACAGAACTGAAATAAACAGACAGTTGTAGGAACAAACAGGCAGGGAGAGAACAGGGCTGTAGCACAGTCAAGAACAAACGCAGGATAAAAGCAGGCAAAACACATGAGAATAACAGAAGCTCTAGACTTCAACAACTTTGTTGATCGCCAGGAATCTTAAAGCTCAGGTACCCTCTGCCTGGAGAGGGTGCCTTAAATACCCAGGGACGCCAATGGCTGGGGAAGGATGTGGAAGTGTGCGCACTGGGCCTTTAAGAGGCCAGAAGTGAGCAGGCGCATCTTAAGGAGACAGAGACTGGAGTGCTAGGCAAAAAAATGATGGTAATGGCATGGTGAGTAGTGCGCCATCTGTGCCCTCAATGTTGAGCAAGGCAGTGGCAGTCATGGACAGCAGTCCTGAAAAGTAGTAGATATATGAAGCAAGAGAACCAAGTTAGTGATCTATACTAACTGCTAAAGTCCTTTCCTACTACTTACAAATGGAGGGGGATCAGAAGCAGGAGTAGAATCTAAAGGCCCCTTAAAATGGGCCCACCGAGCAATTACATATCTGGAACAAACCATGTCTGCTCATTGTAGGAGGTGAGAGAAGCATTTGCATGCAGTAATCATCTCCACTGAATGGGAATGATTGATCCACCCTGCAATCGCGTGTCTCCATAAAGAATCTTTGTTTCTAGACAGTTTACACAGCAGTATTTTGATTTTCACATCAACAATGCTTTCACCTGATGAATGAGCATTTGCTTGTTCATCAGGTGTTCGGCAACACCTTTACATAGGGCAATTATTGGGAATGAGTGTTCCCGGGCTCCTTCATGATAACTGTCAGCCCTGTAGTAATCATTGGTCTAAATTGTTAATTAAAAATATCCCGCTTTCTGGGTGAGCACTGTGGACCTCAGACAGATTAGGTTATAGATACATGGGCTATAGACTCTGTTAGGTCATATACTGCTCTTGATGGAGAAGCTGAAGAAGCCAGTGAAAGCTAAATGATCACAGCCCTCAGCACATTCTTCGGTCAAGTGATTGATGGGTGACCATGGACTCTTACTGACCAAAACAAGTAAAAAGTCACTATGACGTTCTTTACCATGACAGTGACCTATTTAAGAGGAGGTGGGTTACATAGAACTCAACCTCTAGTTATGTGGCAAGTATCCAGATGATGGCCTGATTATAGTTGGGTGATAAAAGTTTACATATGTTACTTATTAAAATCAATGTGCACTTTGTGTAATAGGTAATAAAAGATAATAAATGGGGTCCTCCAGAGAAAAGTGTCATCAGTTGTACTTAGCTCTTCACCCATGAACATTAGAAAGCTGAACTGCAGTTAAAAAAACTCATATTTGTGGGATTAGTTGACTACTTAAAGTGTATAAGGTTTTACAGGGATAGGTATGGAGCAAAAAAGGATGGGGATTTTAGAATTCAGCATGCCTGATCCTTTGTTCCTCTGGAAGATAAGTTATTGCCAGAATGGTCTAGCAGCAACCTATTCCTCCCTCCCTATAAAATAAACTTGGCTAGCTTAAAGTGTTTTTTCTACTTTAGGTTAATAATGCTCATTCAATATATAAATGCAATGTTGTACAGATGTCTTTTATAACTGGAGTTTCAATACTTATCCATTTTCAAGATATTGGTTTGCTGTCAGTGAATGAGGACATTCTTGTTTGCATTCAAAGGCTGTTAACCCATAGTCCTGCTCTCAGGTGAAGACTAGATACCATTGTAATCAGTTTAGATAATGCTCTGTGAGTTAAGGCCCTTTTACACGAGCCGATTATCGTTCAAATAATCGTTCAAACGTTCGGATTTGCACGATTATTGTTGTGTATAAACACGGGTAACGATTTAACGACGAACGAGATTTCGTTCGCTTCTCGTTGATCGCATCTTTTGTCCTGCCAATAAATTAATCGTTCATCGTTCGAAAATCTTCCAGTTTAAACGAAAATCGTTTAGTCGTTGTCAGATGGTAATGGTAATGCTTATGGCAAGGAGCAAGGAACGATCGTAATAACGATTATAAAACGACCGAAAGTACGAAAATTGTGAACGACTTCTCTTTCAGTGTAAACGGTATTTACATTGCATCGTTCGATCGTTCATCTACGATCGCTAATACGATTTATCTTTCAGTGTAAAAGGACCTTTAAACACATCACCTGCAGCAGGACTAATCTCTCTCTTAGGGCTCATTCACAAGACTGTTGGATGATTTGTGGTCCACAAGTTGCAGATCCGCAAAACACGGATGACGTCCATGTCCATTCTGTATTTTGCAGAACGGAACAGCTGGCCCCTAATATAACAGTACTATCCTTGTCTGTAATGTGGACAATAATATGATATGTTCTATTTTTTTGCGGAATGGACATGTGGACATACGGAAATGGAATGCACACAGAGTGATTTCTGTTTTTTGTGGCCCCATTGAAGTGAATGATCCTGCATATAAGCCACAAAAAAACTGAATGGACACGTTAAAAAATACATTAGTGTGCATGAGCTCTTAGGCTGTGCTTGCATTTGTGTTGGAGGCGCTTTCACGGATTCTGACACATCTAATGGATAAAAACAGTCCACTATCCTTTTGGCTAAAATGATGGACACCCTGGCAGAACCTGAAGGACCCAATTATACGTTAGTAGAGTCTGATGGGTGCTGTTGGTGTCCATTGTATTATCCTTCCCAGCTGGAATTAATTTATGCAAATATGAACGCTCATTAGCGATCATGTTGCAGTGTAATACTGCCGCGTTTGCTTAATCATCGGGCAATCCAAATTTTTTGACATGTTAAAAAATTATCATTTGAAGGCGGCAGATCATGGTGTCTAATCACTATGTAATGCCGGCAAACCACTATACAGCTTGGGGACAAGTGATAGCATAGTGATTGCTCGACCCCATGCTGCAGAGGAGATCACTGCATGTAATAGCAACGGTCTCTTATGCTAGCGAGCAGGTGATTGCCTGGAGGAAACACTCCACTTTGGGCTGTATAATACAGCCTTAATGGTCCCTTTACACGGACCGACAATCTGATCAGTTATCGGGGATGAGTTTGTTCCTGATAAATGAGGCATCAGCGATCACCCAATGAATGTTCGTTTGACGTTGATCGTGCCTTTTGGCCAACCCCCAAATAATTTTTTCTATCCAGTAGATTGGCCTAGCAACAGGGATCTGCTGCTCTGGAACAATGGTTTTTCATGGGAACAAATGATCGTAGTAGTGATGACTTATTCTCATACAGCGGAGGTGATTGCTGAATATAAATCGTCCCAAAGATCAGGCAATTATTGGGAATGCTGTGTTGATTCCCAATAGTTGCCTGCAAAATTGGTTAATGTAAAAATGCTTTTAGTTTGTCACAATGTGTCCATCAGTAGTCCAGGCTGGTTAGCTCACAAAGCATTGTCTTGACTGGGTACACTTGTATGGTGTATCTACTCAGTTGTACCGGTTTGTGGTACAGCTGAGCAGTGGGGTACATAGAGAAGTAAGGGCCCCATAGCAAGGATCAAACCAGACCCCCACACAGGACAGAAGGGTGTCTGCCTAAACCCTTTTTAATAACCCTTGGTTGTTCCTTTAGAGGTTAGAGTCCTGACCAAGTTTTCACCCCCAGTAGAAGAAGAGTAATCCCAACTAACAGTGGGCCCCCTCTTGCTCTGGGTCCCATAGCAGTCGCATAGTCTACCGCTAGGGTAGTTACGCCCCTGAAGCTGAGAAATGTTCTCATTCACTGACAACAAACACATATCTTGAAACTGTTGGGGAACTGAAACATAAACTATCAGAAAAGTAATCTAATTTTCATTTAAGCATTATTTATATCAAACCAAAGGCTTTGTTCACATGTTTTGTGCTTTCCATCAGGTGTTCCAATATTTTTGATGACAAGAATAGCACAACCCTGAGAGATCCCATAATGGGACTACAGCTTACATCAGGATTCAACAGGATCTATTTCAACACTGACCCGGCATTGCTGTAAAGGCTCCATTATAAACGTAAGCTATGGATGGAGAATAATTGAGGAGGATCTTGATAATTCAGGTATGTTGGTTGTCTTGTGATCTGCCTCCTAACACAAGCTCTGCAGGATGCACACATCTATCAAACGTCTATGTCCTGTATGGTTGAAACGTAATACATACAGATTTAAAAATAATCATTTATCAATGGTTTATTGACGTAAGGCAACTGCGTCAGTGAAGAGCTTTCCTCTGCCTATGAGCATGTAACATTTGCTTGAATACACGAGACACAACCACAGGTTAGTCTGTATAGACATAAAAGACACAAGCCAGGCAAAGAGATGATCACAGACAATAGAGAGCACAATTATTTAATACCTGCTGATCGACGTGATTGTCTTTTGGTCTGAGGTGAGGCAGATGTGGAAAGAGACGGTGGTGATATTTTCTATTTACCAGAATAAAGATATCCGAAGCCTGTTAGCTACAGTTCATCCGCTGAGCATACATTGTAATGTAAAAATATTTAATGAGTCTTCTCCAGACTTTTTCTAATGGTGCATGCACATTTAAAAATCACATTCTTTGTCCACTTCATTGACCTCACATTTTAATGAAGTCGGTTATAGATGTTGGAGTTACTTCATTACAGCAAGCTTTACTGAAGACTTCGCCTCCCTAAATCATGTAGAAAGTTTCGTAACAGAAAATAAACGGCAAACACTATTGAATTAATGTCGTCGAGGAGCGGAGAGGTTATATCTGAACGCTGATAGTATTTCTTTTATTTCTTTGCTAATGATTTGTATTATTTTACCAACCAGACAAGTAATACTTCACTGGCATTGATTTATTAAGAGGAGAAATTTAAATTCTCATGGAAAAGTATGAATAAATACATACCAAACCTACACATGCTGAAGGATTTTGCAATTATACATAAAAGTTGTCCAAGTAAATCTAATTCTATAGCAATTTTTATGTTACCCTTGAAAAATTTTCATTTAATGGAAATTTGTGTCCATGGTTTGTCTATACAATTATTGGTTGCCAATTTTTCACTCAATACACTTACAAGTCTTTACCCGACAACCTATATTTGTGTAGCCTACCTGAAGCCGTGCACTGATAGGAACATACCTAATTTTCTATACATAAAATCTTGCTGACGAAGGAAAACATTTTGCTGTGGCCCATTTTTGCGTAGACATTGGTCCCCTATTTTTACAGACTGTGAGTGTTTGCAGGAGCCTAATAGCGATGGGGTCCCATAGCAAAACTTGTATCACTCTACCATGACTACCTTCAGCTGCAAGTTAGGAACGTGAAAAACATATTATTTTGTTCTCCTTTATGAACATGCATAATGCACACTGTGATGTCATAATGCAGGGATAATGCTCATAGTAATGTCACAGTAGTGGAATAGTGAGCAGCAGAGGTGTAGCTAGGCTTTCCAACACCTAGGGCACGGATTCAGCATTGCACCCCCCCCGAACCCCCTCCCCGCGCCTCTGCACCCTGGGCATGTACCCCGGCTGCCCCCCTCTCTATGTCACATGGATAGTGACACAGTGAGGTCTCAGTAAAGGGATAATGCACACAGTGATATCACACTCCATGATGGTATATTGTGCTCATTCACATTATATTAAATGAATAATACATATAATGATGTCACAATACAGTGATAAGGCACACCGTGATATCATAGAGTAAAGGTCACCATTAACAAAGTGACATCACTACATAGGAAACAACATATAATTACAGTAGATCAGAGACATTTGTGGAATGTCCACAGGACATGACATAGTTGCCTGATAGGTGTTGGTCTCACCTTTAAGATCTGCTTTTATCCCTAGAATGGACTCGCGTCACGCCCGACTGGGAATGGAGAGGTGGTCGTGCACGGTCATTCCTCATATCTGTGTGCATTCACTTCAACTGTACTTCCAAACTAGTCGAGAAAGAGCACTTTCTGTTTCAGAAGTGCTAACATGTGCAACCACCTCTCCATTCCTGGTTGTGGTCAAAAGGGTCACTGGAGACAGGATCGGCTCATAGAAGGAGGGCCTGCACCTATCCGATTTTTACAGCATATTCTTTGGATTTACTATACATTTCTCAGAAGAGACAACCCTTTAAGGCACTAAAAGTGGTTAATCCTGTGGAATCAAACACCATATAGTACATGACAATCTTGTTCTAACAAAGCTATAACCAGGTCTGTATCTCACGTGGATCCAGAGATCTCCCCATTAATTGCTCTGCTAGATTTATTTCAAGCTGGCAACTCATGGGGCCGTGTCCTTTCTACTGCAAATCTCTCCCTATCACAGTTTAGAGGGTGTGTCCTGTCTCAGAGGAGGTGTCCTTTCAGCTGTATTTATCTCCCTGTAAGTAAATATTGTTGGTGGCAGTTGAAAGATAGAACTGAGCATCTGCGACCACTTAAACCATGTTACACAGAGAAATAAGAACATACAGGTGACGCTATACAGATACATTTTATTGAATAACTCAGTGGCTACTCTACATTTTTAATTACATAAAATTACAAAATTATTCAGATCCCTATGTAGGTATGAAAAAAAGTAATTTTTTTTTGTGGAACTACCCCTTTAAAGTTACATCATTATTCATTTATTTCAGATTCATGAGCAATAAAAACAGCTAACAAAGTTGACATAGCCTTTAACCCTTTCAGCCCCGTTTATGTTTTCAACCCCTGTTTACGTTTTTCACTCCCTGCGTTTCTGGGGCCATAACTTTTTTGGGTAGCAGTAAAAACAGTTTTATTTGTTTTCTTTTCACAGTGTCCCCTATACTGTAAAACTGACCAGTTACTTTCATTCTCCAGTATGATTAAGACAATACCACATACAGTATGTATGAAAAACTTTTGGTTGCTATATTCTGACACCTGTAACTTTTTTGTAGTTGTGTATCGAGCTGTGTCAGGATGCATTTTTTGTAAGGTGATCTGTACTCTTAATTTTTTATGGAAGTAAAAGCAACCAAAAAACAGCAAATTGGCCATTTTTACTGTTTTCACGGTTTTCCATATGGGATAAATATTTTTATATTTTAATACTATGGGCTTTTTTTGCCAAGGGGAGTGATTTGAATTTTTATAGTTTTAATTTTTTTTTTTTACAGCTCTCATGGGGAACTATAATAAGAAATCATTAGATTGCTTCTCTCATATACTCATATATGCATTAGCATTGTAGTGTTTGAGAAATATACTGTATTCCTATTGAGCCCTGCCACAGGCAGGGGCTCTATAAGAACTAATGTGAGTCAGCTTCAGTTCATTCTGGAGGACTGAAGCTGCCGCACAATGCATCCGGCTCCCCTGATCTCCTCCGGGGGGAGCTAGAGCACACCCAGAACCGTACGCTTCTAGGTTTAGGCCCATACAGGTGCAGTGGCTATGTTTGACTACAGCATCTGAAGGGTTAAATGTCTGCAACCGGCAGTACTGCAGGTTGTGGAAATTAGCTGTGGGTGTCTGCTGTATGAAACAGCAGGCACCCGGCAGCTACTGTATGGCACCCACCACACTCGCGAGTGGGCACCATCTTTAAAGTCCCAGCCAGTGCCGTACATGTACACTGTTGGCCCGAAAGGCCTAAAGCATACTTCCAATGCAAGCTTTAAGAGAACATATGGGTACCTGTTTGTTATCGTATTATCCAGTCTGTAACCTATGTATGGATATCTATTGGGTACTTGTTGGGCATGTGGCCCAAACTGATGGGCACAACATTGTGATCTTTCTTGAATCTATTTTGATTGGGAAGATATGACTTAAAGAGGATTCACAAAATCACAAAATGCAATGCAATATGCAGGCAGCATGTTATAGAGCAGGAGATGCTGAACAGACTGATATATATTATATAGTTTGATGGGAAAAGGTTCAGTAAAACTTATTTATATTCCTCCTTTTTCTAACTTAAAGGGGTTTTCTCACTTCAGCAAGTGGCATTTGTCATGTAGAGAAAGTTAATACAAGGCACTTACTTATGTATAGTGCTTGTCCATATTGTCTCCTTTGCTGGCTGGATTCATTTTTCCTTCATATTATACACTACTCGTTTCCATGGTTACAGACCACCTGCAATCCAACAGCGATGGCCATGCTTGCACAATATAGGTAAAAGTGCCGGCCTCTCTGGTGATCGGTACTGTGGGAGCGCACATAGGCTAGTGCTTTTTTCTATAGTGTGCAAACACGGCTGATGGATTGCAGGGTGGTTGTAACCCCTGGAAATAAGCAGTGTATAATGTGATGAAAAAATGAATCCAGCCAGCAAAGGAAGCAATATGGACAATCACAATATATTAGTGAGTGTATTAACTTCCTCTACATAATAAGGATGCATTCACACGTCCGCAACTGCGGACCGCACATGGCCGGCACTATAATAGAAATGCCTTTTCTTGTCCGTGGATGTGGACAAGAATAGGACACGTTATATTTTTTGCAGGGCCACGGAACGGACGTGCGAATGCGGACAACACATGGTGTGTTGTCCGAATCTTTTGCGGACCCATTGAAAATGAATGGGTCCGCACCTGTTCCGCAAAATTGTTGAACGGATGAGGACCCATTTTGCAGATGTCTGAATGGACCCTAAGGGCTTGTTCACACGTCAGTTTTTTGATCAGTTATTTCCATCAGTTATTGTGAGCCAAAACCAGGTGTGAGTCAAAAACACAGAACAGGTGCAGATCTTTTCATTATACCTGATTTCTGTGGAGGCTCCACTCTTGGTTTTGGCTCACAATAACTGATGGAAATAACTGATCAAATAACTGATATGTGAACAACCCCTTAGTGCTATTAGCCGAAGTGACACAACCCCTTTGAGACCTCCCAGTGAACAGCTCCCAGTACACAGTGGAGGTGTTATCAGTGACTGGTAGCATTCTCTACAAGTGTGTATACAGAGGTAGTTGTCAGTCACTGACCGTCTCTTTAAGCCTTACATGTGATAATATAGTGTATAATATACATTCTTTATAACAGGTTACATATAAGGGAAAAAGACTATTTTAAATGGAGACAAACTGTTTAAATTTAAAAAATGTGCATTTTTGATTGTGTTCCTTAAAATTATCTTTCTTGAACATACTGACAAGGTGCTAGCTTTCAGATACGCACTACACATAAATATGCATTATATGACTACACATTGGGATTTAGTTTAGTCTTTAAATTAGTCTTGTGAGACAGATAAAGGCAAGTCTTGTAATACCTTATAAACTGTTTTTAACCATCCAGTCACATTTGCTATATGGTGAAAGGTGATAGCTACATAGGGTTTGCAAATGTACAGCCTCTAATACACGATGCCATGCTGCTCACTGGGGCACTGGAAAAACACAGATAAGCCGCATTATTAGTTTTTTGTGTGTGTAGGTCGAACAAGGAATATAAATTTTTTTTCCCTATAATCGTGTGGAAAAACTAGAAATGCACAAAGCTGAAGTTATAAACAAGTCAAATGCTCCCATGTGTGTATTATTTTTTATTTTTTAATTCCTGCTTATTCTGGGCTGAGGATTCAAGTAGACAAATTGACTCAGTGATTGGCAGCCTTCCATTGCACACAGATATAGCTATTATTCTCTGATTAGGACCACCCACTGGACTCCTAAGCCCAGAAGGAGCCAAGATGGTGCTTTTCCCAGAACATTAAAGGGGTTATCCCACGAATAATGTAAAACATGAAAATCACACATCATATAGTACATGACAATCTCTTTCTAACAAAACCAGAACCAGCCCTGTACCTCACATGGATCCAGAGATCTCCTCATTCATTGCTGCTAGATTTATATCAAGCTGACAGCTCAAGGGGAGTGTCTTTTCTGCTGCAGCTCAGGAGGCGTGTCTTAGCTCTCCCCATCACAGCTCAGGAGGCGTGTCTAAGCTCCTCCTTTCACAGCTCAGGAGGTAGTTGAAATATGAAACTGAGCATGTGCGGCCTTCACACTGAGCAGGTCAAAGAAATAAGAAATTAAGTGGTCCTATACAGATACATTTTACTGAATAACTCAGTAGCTATACAGAATTTTTAATGACATGCAATTACAAAAGTATTCAGATCCAGGTGCTGGTTTGAAAAATGTAGAATATTTTTCATGGGACAACCCCTTTAAATATCAATTTGTTCAACTCCCTGTCTTCTATAGCCTCATGCTGATGGATCAGACTGCTTGTCAATTTGACAGGTTCCCTTCCCAAGTGTGGCCTTTGGGATATGTTTGACATGTATACTTATAGATATCGTTTTATGAAGGTGCCTGCTCCACTGCTTAGCTTGCTTTGTAGGCTATACATCGTAGAGGTGGTTGCTCAGTTTAATTAGCCATTGCCTGGACCTGCCCTCAAGATACAGGTTTTCATAATTAGTTTCAGGATATCATGGCATCTTGTGCACAGAGCATTAGGAGAGTGCGGCTTACAACGTGGAGAATTTTCAGTTCCTCAGAACTCTATATGTCATCACTGCGTATGTTTTAAAATTAGTGATTATGATGCATGATAAATCCAACTTCAGGAGTGTCCTTGTTGCTTATTAGGACATTTTCAAAGCCTTTCTGGGAGCTTCTGTGATCTGTTCCTTTGTTTTCCCCACTTGGCCATATCAATCAAAATAAAGTTAAGGGACTGTGCTGCTCTCCTGGAACACACAAACAGGAAGGATAAGTCGGATGCCAGATCCTTCCTCCAATTCTCCTTGCTTATGCCACCAAGCGCTGCTACTATGTCCCAGTACAATGCCACTCTGCAGTTTTTTCCACGTCCAATCAACCTGTAATATCAGGAATCAAGGAGCAAAATAGTGAATCTATGTAGGCACTTTAGGCTAAAAGATGAATTTATTCTACTCACAAGAGTCAATTAAAACAAGGTATATCAGATATAAAATTCTGGTTTCCCAGAGTCTGTCAGACCTAGGTTTCATCCCTACTTCTTATGCTCTCTGTTTGTGGATTCCAGAAGAGCAGCGCAGTCTCTTAACTTTGTTTTACTTGCCTAATGTGAATTGAACCCACTTCACGAAATACTAGAAGCGCTCACAATAGGAGATACAACCCAGGTTTTTCTCTGTACATTTTATTGGTCATATCAAAGTCCACATCAACCAACCTAGATTATCACATATTAGATTTTCTTTGCCTTGCTGCTTGTAGTTACACAAGAGCTCATTATGCCACTCCTTTGTCCCTTCCTGCTGTAGCATCTCATTGTTTCTGTAAGCTGTAGGTTATCTATAAGACATTCACATGCAGCATAAAATGCTTTTGAGAATAAGTACTAGTAAAATGCTCCATAAGGGGACTTACCCACCTACATAGTTACAAATTGCAATGAATTTTTGTTGCTTGTGAAAGCCATTGAGAAATGGAGGCAAGCTGCTCCTATTAGAATGATCTTGTGACCTTTGAAGAATAGTGGTGCAAATGGAAGCAATGGGACTGATGAAGCGAAAATTGGACAAAAGTTGCAATTCTGATACTGGTGTTGGGAGAATGTGGCTGCGCACATTGGTGGGTAGTTACACAAGAAGGCAGCATTGAAATCTTTTGTAGCCAAATCTCTTAAATCATCATTGAAAACTCATTAGAGATCTGGTCGAGGTACAGGCCACAGATTGCACTGGGAGGGCACAGAGCTCTTTCTTTCACTGCACAATATCTGTAATGAACTGGAAAGTCTGGGGTGGAGCTGGAAACCAGCTTTCCTTCAGTTCATAGGAACCATTATTAGAGTTTCTTTGCAACTGTGTTTGGGTGTGTTAGAATTTTCATTCATATGTTGTTAAGCACCCTCATAACAATACAACATTTTATCTGTCTGACCTCCACCTTGCCATATGGTAGTGCAAACTGTTCACACTTAAACAAGAGGAACTGGAAACCTGTGCAAAATAAAATACCAGGATGGCATTGCTTAGCAGATATAATGTTGAAGAATTAGTGCAACCTGATCGGAATAGGTCATTTACAGCTTACCATGTGTCCTATTATTTGGAGGACCTGTAGAGAAAGCCCAACATCTGTTCATATAGATGAAACACGTGAGAATGTGGGAAAGCTAGAGTGCCTTTCAAGACAAGACTAATTCAAGTAAAGTGTGAATTCATTGATGTTTCTCATGATGGTTAATTTGAAATCATATGCATGAAAAAAGAAAAAAAAAAGAATAAAATTCCATACCCTCCATTTGCATGTGGATGAATTAAAACACAAAGCTTGATATAAAATATTACATGTGTTGTTTTTATCTATACAATGCTTAGAAATGAATTACATGCCAGTGGCTTGTAGACTACGCTGTTTATATTTAGTGGTACAGTATTAATTGATGCAGAGGTGTAGCTACCGGGGGGGGGGGGGCAGGGGGGTGACGGCTCTGGGCCCAGTGCCTCTGGGGGGCCCAGCAGGGATGGCCTTAGTACAATCAGCCTGGCCTGGGACGTGCTGCTCTAGGCACAGTTGCAGGCCCGGACTGGCCATCTATCAGACTGGGCATTTGCCCGGTGGGCCACACGATATTTTGAAAAAGTGGGCCGCCCAGCGGAAATATCAGGCGGGCTCTTTAAATATGTAAATAAGGAGAATACAAGTGAGCGCTTCCATTATGGAAGCGCTCACTTGTATGTAGGGACCCCCATCAGACCTCAGATCAGCCCACCCAGCCACATAAGGTTAAAATAAAAACGGCTGCCCTCTGGTCTGGCGCTCCACTCTCTTCCCTGGCTGGGGCGTCAGGTCATAGTGCGCGCTGGCCAGGAAAGAGAATGGAGCGCCGGACCGGAGGGCAGCCGCTGCGCAGGACAGGTAAGAAAGGTTTTTATTTTAACCTTATGTGGCTGGGTGGGCTGATCTGAGGTCTGATGGGGGCACATTCTGCTGATCTGAGGTCTGATGGGGGCACATTCTGCTGATCTGAGGTCTGATGGGGGGCACATTCTGATGATCTGAGGTCTGATGGGGGCACATTCTGCTGATCTGAGGTCTGATGGGGGCACATACTGCTGATCTGAGGTCTGATGGGGGCACATTCTGATGATCTGAGGTCTGATGGGGGCACATTCTGATGATCTGAGGTCTGATGGGGGCACAATAAGCTGATCTGAGGTCTGATGGGGGCACAATATGCTGATCTGAGGTCTGATGGGCGCACATTAAGCTGATCTGAGGTCTGATGGGGGCACATTCTGATGATCTGAGGTCTGATGGGGGCACATTCTGCTGATTTGAGGTCTGATGGGGGCACATTCTGCTGATCTGAGGTCTGATGGGGGCACATTCTGTTGATCTGAGGTCTGATGGGGGCACCGTAGGCTGATCTGAGGTCTGATGAGGGCATAGTGGGCTGATCTGAGGTCTGGTGGGTGCACAGTGAGCTGGTATGTTTATCATGACTCCTTTTGTTGCATTAATTTTTCTGGCAAGTTCTACATACGGTACATTGCTGCGATAGTTATGTAGAAATATAGTAAATACATGCCGGCACAATAGCAGGCTAAGGGTCAGTTCACATCTCCATTTTTCCATCAGTTATTTGCATCAGTTTTTTTTAACCAAAACCAGGTGTGTAGAGTACACAGAGATAAGGTATAATGGAAAGACTTGCACCTGTTCTGTGTGTTCGACCACAGCTGGTGTTAGTTTAAAATAACTGATGCAAAAAAATGTGAATTGGCCCTAATCCTAAAAGGTGAATTCCATATATCGCTGTTATAAGATGCATTCCAACAGGACTCACAATCGATCAGCTGTCTTGGACACGCCCAGTGGCTAACCTGATATGATTGTATCATCATGCTGCAGAAAAACGCAGCACAAAGTGACCTGCACTGCGAGTTTTCAAGCCACAGTATGTCAATTTGAGCTGTGGAAAACCACCAGCAGACCCGTGTCTTGTGTCTTCACCTCGATATTCTTGGTGTAACAGAATTGATATTTAAACACAAAGGGGTTCAGTGAAACCACACTCTCCATGTATTTCTAATTGATTGCAAATGTAGCTCAGTCAGTTTACCCTAAGGGTGGGTTCACACGTTGCATTTTGGTGATGCGTTTTGAAACGCATCGGGCAAAACACAACGCTAAACGCATATGCGTTTTCACAAAAATGCATGCGTTTGGTTGATAGAAACGTGTTTAGCGTTGTAATATTAATGATAATGATTAACAACGCTAAACACATGTTTCTATCAACCAAACGCATGAGTTTTGGTGAAAACGCATATGCTTTCAGTGTGAACCTACCCTTACTGACATACTCCAGTGTTTTGAAAATGGCAATTTTTATGTGGGCTGGCTGAGGGTTTGTGCCAGGGCTGTTTTTTAATCGCAGTCCGGCCCTGCACAGTTGAGAGGCACCACGTCCCAGGCCGTTGCAGAGAGAACCGGAAGGGTTAGTAGGCAGTGGGGAGGAGCTTGACGCTGCGTCCACAGTGATCTCCTCTCTACTACAGCGGACTGACGATAGATTAGTAGATCATGCCACACTTCTGTCCGCTGGCTGTGACAAGCGGTGTTAAGCGAGTGGACAGAGGAGTGGCATGATCTACTAATCTATCGTCAGTACGCACCTCCGTCCGCTGTAGTGATGGTGCAGGATAGCACTGTTGCAACAGGAAAGCTGCAGCATGATGCTGTGAACTAATCTACTGTCACAGTGTCATGCCGCACCTCCATCCAATCGGTTCTCTGCCAGGTCCGACAGTGCTCTCCTGCACCATCATAACAGTGGTGTAAAGCGAGTGGACTGAGCTGCGGCATGATGCTGTGAACTTTAGCTTCTGTCACAGCATCATACTGCACCTCCGTCCGCTCGCTTTTCTGCCCTAAGCTGTCTGTCACGGCGTGATGACCTGAGCACGCCATGACGTAACTCCTCCTCCCTGTCCCTCGCGCCATTTTATCCTTTCTGGCTGCTACTGTCTAGTGTCCCAGAGCTGCAGATAAAAACTCAGTTTCCCGCCTGTATCTTTGTTTTTATAGTACACAGATCCACATGATATAATTTGAAATCTGAGCTGCTCGTATTTAAAATGGAACCAAAAACATGGTTCTCTGGGCTATAGAGGCCAGGATAAGGGCCTCTGAAGTGACCCTCCATCCTCTTAGCGTGACTCATTTCATACATAAAGTGACTCTTCTCAGCTCATTTGCATATGACTTTGGAGACGATTTTTAATAGGTAAACGAGCGAGTTTTAACATAAAAGAGACAATGCTTGAGGGGACTGTTAGTTTAGTGATGCAAAAACTGGGGACAGGTTTCCTTTAACATAGGAGTCCCCTTGTTTTTTACTCCTATTACTCCTATATTTTACTGCATTATGTGGTAGGGTATTTAGACTAGGGTATGTAGAAAGTCTATTGTACTGTACTTAACAGCAAAGATGATCTAGCAGTTTATATAGTCATCTTTCTAATACAATATTAAAACCATAACTAGTAGTATGTGCCTGTGAAGTTGGAAACGTGCGTTTGGGAAGCCACAAAGTGGGGGGCCCACTTAAGTATGTTTCGCCCCCTGTGCTGAACCTCTAGCTACGCCTCTGAATTGATGCAAATAATAACTATAGCTGGCCTTGTATCTACATCTGAAGTTCACATTCAATTCTATTAGTACAGTGTGATACTGTATCATTGGCTGCAGCGGCACAACTGACTCCATCTATGTGAAACTTGACAGACAGGACTGAAACACCAGTGAAGATATCCAGGGATCCAGGCATTGTGAAAGACTCATTAAATGAATGTCAATCAACTTGTGTAACAGGACCCTAAGATAGTTCACAACCCTATGTGTAACTAGGACCCGCTATTAGGATTACAGCAAAAGGACTGTGATAAGGAGTTGTCAAATCACATAAAATCTTTTCAAAATGTGGCTGGTCTGGGAAGATCAGCTGACTGGCTTGTGTCCTGTTCCCAACACCCCCTGCTAACAGCGTACTGCATCTTGGCTCCTGGTTATGGCTCAAAAAGCTGCAGGTGTGGTTCTAGACTTTTCGTTGAAAGCCTCTTCTAGGACACTGTCATATGCTGCAGCCACATACTGTATACTGCATTGCATAATTATGTGTTATATTTATAAAACTGTACAGTGAAACCTCCACACAAGACCACCTCTTTGAAAAGACCACCCCTCTATGTAGACCAGATTATCTGTGACAATTTTCAGTTCTGCCATATACTTTACATACAGCTCATCTTGTTGAGAGGACCATCCCTCTAAAGGACATTTATCAATGCAATTTTGAGTGGCTGTCTCAAAAAAGGTTTCACTGTATTTATTTTTATGGCATCTTTTTCTTAAAATGTTATAGATTGTAACGCTTTCTTACCTTTGTGGCAAAGTTAGCAATATTCACGTAGATGTCCCAGGTTCATGAATACAGTTACAAAACAGCAGTGAATACTGATGCAACTCTTTATATTTAATTTACAGTTTCTCTATTGGTGCTTATTTGTAGATTTGTTATCCCAGGTTGTCGTTGTTCTTCCAACCACCAAGACACACAACGTTGAACAGTTCTGACATCTTGGCCTAGGTGTGTAGCAATCTGCTGGAATGATAAACCAAGGTCTCTTAATTCAAGGATTCTATCCAGCTCAGTTTGAAACCAGTGGTGATCTGGTTTTAATCTGACTTTATGCCCCTCTCACATGCCACAGATTGGAGCTAGGTGCAAATTGTATAGGTGAAAATTTGATAATTTGCAGATGTTAGCAATACCTGCTACTTACTCTGATTTGCATAACCTTATGACTTTACCTTCTTGTCCTTCTTGATGTTGCAATTTCGGTGTTGAAGAATCAGAGGGGTGGCTTGCTCTTCATTCACTTTGGATCTCATTCTTGAGATAGCAACATCTCCCAGAGGCAAGACCCACAAATATCAAACAGTTGTGACATATACCATCAATATGACATAAATGTCCCAGATGGGAATAGCCCTTTAATAAAATAAAAGAGAATACTTTAAAGCAAATTTCACATGAGCGCAGTATAGAGAGATATCTCTGCGGCTGTATCTTCACCCCAAAATTTAACCTGAGTGTGGCTCACCCATGTCTATAACATAAGGACCTATGATGCTGTTAGGTCAGGTAATTAGACTCATGGTCAGTCAAGAATTTGCATCTGATTTGCACCTATATTACTCCTATGTAAAATGGGCCTTAGGCTTCATGCACACTGCCATATACAGGCTGCTGCATAAAACAGTTTGTTTACTGCCATGATAGGATCTTGCCCTGTGAAAACAGGAAAACGTTTCCCAATCCCATCATCGGTTCCATATACTGTACACAGCTCATGAAAAGGACCATAATATGTACATGAGAACCTACACTACTTGACTTCATTTGCACTGCAATTGTATAGTTAATGGAACATTAATACAGAAGTCCACACCTTTTTGTAGGCCACAAGCCATGTTAAAGATAACGGCAAAACCTTTGTAGTACACTTTGCTCGTAAGAGCCTCAACACATAGTCCAGAAGTAACCTGATAAATGTCCTGTGTAAAGACTGAGTGTGTTATTTGCCCTCAAATGCCAAACTGAGCAGGTGCATTTGAGTCTTGTTTTTTATGTGTCCAAGGATGATATCTCTCTGCTGGTCTGTGCAATAAATTCCAGTAAAGGCCACAAGGCTGTAGAAGTGTTTCTGAGGGCCCATCCTCTTTGTGTTCAGGACATCTGGGAGGACGACATGGAGTAGCTCTTTCATGGGCAGCAAGCCCTTGAGGAGCCAGAAAGGAGGATGAAAGTGGTAGTGGCTCTGGCTGGCGGCCACGGATACCCTCTTGACTTCTGAATTCAACTGTGTTGCCATCCTGAGGCAACTGGAGTTAGGAAGACAGAACTTGGCAGCTGGTACTGGCCCCCAAAGAGGGGCAGCTTATTTGAAGCGTTTTGTGCTGCTGTGAAATTATTTTGTGACACACTGTGGTATTTGGTTGTGCTGGGGCAGTATATTGTACTTCACTGTAGTATTTGGCTCTGCTGGGGGCAGTATCTGTGCTGCAGTATGGTATTCCTCACCTTGCCTACTTGTGTTGGCCCTGCCTTCTGTCAATTTAGAACTGCCTACAACATGGGGCCAATTTTAGTTTTTCCCAGGGCCACTTTAAAGGGTTTCTGTCACCAGAAATCACCCTATTAAACCAAGTGTCATTTGCAATGAGCAAATGACACTTGATGCCAGTAATGTTAGTATTATACCCCTCAGTTCCGCCGTTTTGCCCAAAATAGCGATTTTATAATATGCTAATGACCTCCCCTAGGTGCAGTAGGCGTGAACCTGCACCTAGGAGAGGCCGTAATAATGCCTCTTACCACGCCCCCGGTCGCGCTGATTGACAGGGCCGGGCAGCCAGCTCTTTCGGCTCCCGGCCCTGTACGAGGCCGAAATCCCGCGCCTGCGCATTAATGAAGCCGGGACCCGGGCGGGCGCCGGCTCTCAACGCGCGCTGATTGCAATGCGCAGGCGCGGGATCAGCGCGCGTTGAGAGCCGGCGCCCGCCCGGGTCCCGGCTTCATTAATGCGCAGGCGCGGGATTTCGGCCTCGTACAGGGCCGGGAGCCGAAAGAGCTGGCTGCCCGGCCCTGTCAATCAGCGCGACCGGGGGCGTGGTAAGAGGCATTATTACGGCCTCTCCTAGGTGCAGGTTCACGCCTACTGCACCTAGGGGAGGTCATTAGCATATTATAAAATCGCTATTTTGGGCAAAACGGCGGAACTGAGGGGTATAATACTAACATTACTGGCATCAAGTGTCATTTGCTCATTGCAAATGACACTTGGTTTAATAGGGTGATTTCTGGTGACAGAAACCCTTTAAGTTCTCAGTCTGCCCCTGCCTTGTAAAGCAACTTATTACAGAGATATTGTATAGTGGAACAAAACACTTTTTTTTTAGATTTAATGTTAACTGGCGTGAATTTTGAGATACTATATGGTCCCAGTCAGTCAATCACAATGGCTTTCCTCACACCATTTCTCCCTAGGGCCATGCAGTGAAACGAGGGCATACTGAATAGCTGAAGTAGCTGAAGTTTGCTGACTGACTTCTTGCTAGGCCATGAAAATTCTCTAAACCGTTTACTTTCTCTCCATCTCTCTCTCTTGTAGATCTTGCAACAAGTCACAGAGATCTGTGTGTCTCTGAAGCTGGGGCTTGGAGAGAGGAGCACACGTCGTCTTCTCCATCTCTCTTGCTGTCTCCCAGCTAAAACTAACTAGACCACTCTAGACATGGGGTGGAGCTAGCTACCACCTAGAAACCTTCTGCTAAGGGCTATGTTAGAACTATTAACTCCATCACTACCATATAGAGCTATGTTGGGAGTATTACTTGGTACTACATGACATAACAATAGCAATAGTATGACAAGATGAACGAGCAAGTGGATTGTTTTTTTTTTTACTATGATACTAAAAATATCATAGGAAACACCACACTTAGTAAATCTATCTCCCCTAGCATGTTTGCCCACTGAAGAAATTCTTTATTTAATCACTGTACAGCGAGTAACTGTATTATTTCATTTATTAAACCCCTTATTTTATTATACACTGATGTCCTTTTGGCTATCCTTTCACTATTATAAAAACCTTCCATACCTATAACATAAATGTGAAAAAAATCTATTAAGGGCAGTGTTGGACTGGGGTACCTAGGGCCCTCCAGTAAAATTTATTTTGGGGGTCCATCGTACGGATACATTCTAGCTCAGGGGCTCACCTGGGAATTCCCCTGTACCCCTTTAGGCCAGTCCAAGCCTGATTAAGGGAACACTTAACATTTGAATTTGAATATTTCACACTTTTAAAAGCGTAGTCAGCAATGATGTGCAAAGAGACAGCTGTACTTGCAACATGCGACCCCCCAGGGCCTATCGTGTCCCAGGTCTATAGGAATACTGAGTGGTGTGGTGCGGCCCTTAATAGTCTGTGTTTGTCACGGTGCTCCTACCTGGAAACCGTCGCTCCCCAGGGTTAGGCTCTGAAGCAATAAAGGGGATGAGTAATGGTGGAGGTGGAGAATAAATTGAGTCTAGACCTTGAAAAAGTTCAACAGCTTTACTTGCATAAACTTGTATCTGTACAATATTCAGGCTTTCTCATGGTTCCAGCAGGTTTTGGCATAAACGGTCATGCAAACTTGTGCTTTCTGCTTTCTCTCTCTCTCTGCTGTGCTAAACTTGGCTTTAGTCTGGTAGCTAGACTTTTGGTCTGTTCTCTATCTATGGAGTGGGATGCCTTTGGCTGTTGACCCCCTCATAATACTCTGTTGGTAAATCTGCAAGGAGTCATGGTGCTCTCTGAGCTACTTCCCTCTGGAGAGACTCCTGCTGCAGCAGTGGGACCTTAACCTTGTTGCTACATCATGGGCCGTCTGCATCTCAAGTTCCATTCTATTGAAAGATAGCTCTGCCATACACACTGCCACCTGATGGTGAACCAGGCACATTACATCAACATAACAGTTTCATAGCAATAATAGGAATGCACAAATACACGGATGACATTAGTGGTTAGCCCATTACAGACAGTAGCAGGGTGTAGCAATGGTAATATCACTCTGTGGTATTACATACTGTGATGAGACTACACATTTTATAAAAGGGAGACCTCATCATGAAAACCCAAACTTAAAATAACATTAATGTGTCACTGACTGTAATTCCAGGCCCCACATTTGTCTATGAGTCCATCAGCGTTGGAGACATCACGTACCTAACAGACAGAGCCACATAAGGAGAGCACAGTTGATGTTCTCCACATGTTATAATGCAAAGTCTAAAAAAATGTTGAGTACAAGCGAGATGGAATCAGATCACTTCATTAAGCTAATCTGGCTTGTTAAGGCATTTACTCTGTACATGAAATTGAAGTATGTACATAATAGCAATGCGGAATAGTCCTGGAGAATGGAAAAAAAAGCATTTTTAGAATTCACATTTCTGAACTATCAGTACTGATGTTTCTATTATTATAGACTATCAAGTGCTCCGGTTGTAAGCATTTTACTCTCTGCTGGAACTGAACAGAATGTAATGACCCTAATGATGTTAGCGAGTCCAGACGAGAGTGTTTGAGTCCTTGCAGCATTAGCGCTTCAATTAATGTGATAAAACATTTGCTGACTCGGAGTAGTAGATTCCTAAATATTTGTTATGAGTCTTTTTTATGTGTGCATTGTCATTTTTGGTAGTGAGTGTAAAATTGTCACTGAAATTATGTTAAAATGATTCTAGATGCAATAGGAAAACAAGATAACTGAGACAATCAACTCTGTATGGACATAGGGCATTAATAAAAGCAACCTTATAAGGTACATCATGACAGATTGCAAAATAAAAGATTTAGAGAAGTTAACATACCAGGAGATTCAATATTCCTGCTCCATCATGAGGTCGCCACTGGGAATATCGCTCAGGCAGTGAGATCATTGATCGCCAGCTCTTCAGATGGGAAGTGATGAAAGTGTTGGGTTAGGATCTAAGACTCAAATATCAGACATGCACAGTATTAAAACGAATTTTAAAGAGAATGTCATAGTAAAGCTGATCCGTCTGTAGGGAAATCCTGTCTGGTGATACAGACAGTAGTACTGTCCGGACTCCTGACCTTACCAGTGCTGATCCACAGATCTGTCTGTATCCTGTGCCAGATTCACATGTCCACTTTCTGGGCACATTAAATGTCTCTTTTACTGGGATTTGTCACAGTTCGATGGCAAGTTTAATTGACCTGAAGTGGAGATGAGCTAATCGATTCTAACAAATCAATTTGTCTCATCAGCAGCAGGGCTTCTTCACCTGTAGAGGTGAATAAGTGCCCACCTGCCGCTAGATTGACAGGGCAAGACACAGCTCAGCCTTGACAATGTTCCTGCAGGGGAAGAAGCCCTACTGATGAGACAAATGTTAGAATCAGTTGACCCATCTCTAGGATAGTAGGATCTAAGTACAGCGAATTCAGCTCACAACTTAGGGAAAAAGCTGTCTGTGAAACTCGAGTCAGGCATTGGATTATTGCACATTTAGTGCTTTTATCTTTTTTTATCCTGTGAGTATAATAAAATCATATGTGGATCCTCGTCCCAGTGGTATTTCACCGTTTGTGTGGCCTGCGTGTTGGGATTTTTTTCTCTTTCCTGAGAATGAATACTTTGCTGTGGATAAGAACCAGCTGGAGCCCTGGGACATTTGTATGCATATGAGAGCAACGCACCAGAGAGGAGCAAATGTGCTTACTGGAGATCTCAGCTGGATTACATGATAAGTGCATTCAACGTTCTGATTTTTAGAGGCACACACTTTTTTTTTATCATTGTGAGTTCAGGTCGGTAAACCTGTGGCCTTCCCATTACACATTTGAATAATATGGAAGCATAATGAATCTGGAACGCAGATGTATGAATCTGGTCTAAATGATTATGTCCTTTGCAACCCCAATTCCCTACACAAGGCCTAACTTCAGAGGTGGTCAGAGATGTGATGAGGTGTCTGGCAACAGTGTAAAATCTCTAACAGACTTTCTGTAGTCTGACTGCAAAAATATTGGATTAATGGGGTTCAAGGAAAATTGGTCCTAATTAGTGTTGAGTGAATCGAACTCCAAGAAGGGGAATTCGATCCAAATTTCAGGGAAAATTCAATTCGCTGCAAAGCCAAATTTCTTTGTGCTTCGTGGTAACAAATCGATTTTCCCTGAACTGCGGTAAAAAACAAAACCATCTTGATTGAAGATCCTGTGCGTGGTGATGTATTTCATCACCCCACTGGCCGACGTAATGATGTCATCACGGGCCGCGTGAGATTTCATGCTGGATCTACAATCAAGATAGCGTTTTCCGGCTCTTCGCGATCAAATGGGTGAGGGTATGTATGATTTTGCTAATTTTTACACTGTAATACTGATGTCAGATGTCGCAATCAGCTAGGAACGTAGCATGTGAGGGGTACAATGACCGGGATCAGCGCAATCGCCGGTCCCTGTCATTACTACTTAGAACTAGAAATGCAAAGTAATTCTTCACAAAGCGATACTTTTTGTAAAATTCAGCAAAACAGCCAAATACTTCGCTAATCCTAATGTGTGCATGTTACATAGGTAAACTAAATAATCAGTCATGTGGGTCCAATCACTGCTATAAGTGCCTACAATACAGAATATGCCCACACTATTATAATCATGAGCATGAATAGTAATGAAAGCACATAAATGGATCCCATCGATGTAAATGAATGCTCCTGAGCTTAGGTCACTTGATAGCTAGAGATGAGGATTTATGTGCATTACCTGTGTGATAGTTTGTGTTAATGCATACATTGTATACCTCATAGAACCTCTTCTTAAGTACATCACTAATGGATAATAGATAATCCTTTTACAGAAGATTTGTCAGGTCTTGATGGCGGAAATGATGATTATACAGGATGACAACTTGCATAACAAAGGAGGGCGAAGCATCAGTCTATGCTGTTGCTCTAAATCTAATCCTAATACTGAGGTTAATGTTCTCAATCTATAAGAAATTTGATTATATAAAAGGGATGTTTACATGCATATTGAATGAGCACATGGAAGTGGATGTATATTATCAATTTACAGTATATTTATGCATGTAATCTAATGCATTTGTGTTCTTTATTATGTCAGTGTGTAGTCAATTCAGAAAAGTATTGAAATGACTTGCTTATAAACCAGAAGCTAAGATTGGGTGTCAATGTGATCTTATTAAATTTCTGTAAGATAAGCAGCACGTGGATACATTTCAAGTCAATTTGACCCATACCCATCTCTCTTACAGTGGCAAATACCCTTGAAACTACTGCCACCTACTGGCAATACTGTAGAATTGTATACAAAAGATACCTATGTGATGACACCTACTGGTAGATGTGAGTACTGCACCTTATGTTATCTGGAGATGGTTGAATAGATCTGTCAGGATAAGAATAATATTATATACACAAATATAAGTCAGATAGATAGATGTGTTATCTAAGAAGTCCTTTATATACAGTCTGTCAGCTAGATGTGTTTTTTTCTTTACTATTTTACTCCGTAGTTATTTCATCCCTATACTGAACCACTTTTTGTGGTTTGCCATCTGTGGGATTCTTAGCCAGATACTGCCATGCACTAACAGACCCAATTGAGTATATTGGGATCAGCCGGGGATCCAGCCAGTTTCCAGCATGAGCACAGCGTTTTGGTTGGATAAAAACTAGTGCACTTTAGGCCGGATACAGTGAACTCTGGCAGGCTGTTCCTCCGCTGTAACAGCCTGCCGGATAGGTTTACTGCATGTGTGAAAGTAACCTTATATAAATATAGCAAACAAAAAACATATGGTAACACACCATAACACATGCAAACAAAAGAACTAAGGATTATTCTGGATTAAAGTGGTACTATACCTACTATACATAAAAAATGGAAACTCTTTGAGCACATTTTTAATCAAAAGTGTGTCGGGCCCATTTACCGATGTCAAGGTGGCTTCCGCACATGGCTGCCTCTCCTGGGCCTAACCTAAGCCTACACTGTTCAGGACAGTGTAGGAATCAGCTATATTTATACTCTGCTCTGCTCAGAAGCCCTGGGCAGATGGACGGGGAGTGCTCAATCTAAAGGAGGGGGTTACCCTGCAGACATACTGCAAGAAAATTTAGACTAGCATATCCAAAGTCACAGGTGCACATGCTGACAATCTAAAAAACGCATCGTACAGTAGAACAGTTTTTTCCTGTGTAAAAGGACCTTTACCCATATGGATAATTCACTTAAAATTGGTTGCAATGTGTAAAGCACATTTGGGCCCTGTTTACATTAATGTGGTGACATTTTGACAATAATGACACCGTTTCCCATTGCAATAATCATGTTGTAGCTCTCATTTTTCACCTATTCTTTGCCTCTTTTGTTCCTTACTTAAATGGGGTTATACCATCTCAGACATTGGAGGCATATCGCTAGGATGTCCCCCTAATTTTTGATAGGTGTGAGTCTGTTCTCAGACAAAACCCTGTAGGGCTCATCACGTGGCGGCCCTCCATTCATTCCTATGGGAGCGTCAAAAATAGGAGAGTCCTGGCTCCGCTATTTCCATCAGCCCCATAGAAGCGAATGGAATGGTGGCCGCACTTGTGCAGTGTGTCTTCCATTCATTTCAATAGAACTTCAGAAAATAGCTATTTTCGGTGGTCCCATAGGAATGAATGGAGGACTTTGCCTGCTCCGTTCAAAGTTTAGCACCTATCGGACATCAGGGGCATATCCTATCGAAATATCTGAGATGGGACAACCCCTTTAAGGTCTTGGACAACATTCACAGTTTCTTTTTTTTCTGAAGAATTTGGACTGGAATTCACATCATAAAGTCGCCAGCAGCAGTGCGTGTTTTTAATATGAGGCAGCCCTGCACTTAAAAGAAGTCTGTCACCAGCGAACTCCCTATTCAACTATTTGCTTAGACACAGCTATGTTTCACATGATTTACACATTATTTTTGTTCTTGGCTCCAATCGTGAATTGGACTTTGGTGCAACAAGTGCATCACCATTGCTCTTATTGCACCATTTCTGTGGCCAGCACCTCTCTTGCTGCTTTAATTGACAAAGCCAGGCAGAGGTAAAGCAGCTAGGAAGGGGCTGGCCATGGAAATGAGTGGAGCTTGGGTGCAACAAGAGCAATGGTAATGCCCTAAATGCACCAAAGGACTAATTTGCATATTTAAAAACCGTATCATAACTTGGGAACATAGCCTCTGATCAACAAAAAAAAAAATACTGGTGACAGATTGCCTTTAATGCAGCCACAATTTTTACTCATGACTGCACCAAGAACGGACAAGTCCATTCTTGATGGGATGTCTGGATGAACGCTGCTGGAACCAGCAGTAGGTGTTCACTCGCAGTTTAGTTCTATTCAATGGGATTAAACTGCGAACAGGTCTGTGACATTGAAATTGAGAAACTGTGGCAGGAACACAGGAATATAAGTGTTTGAACTAGCCCTGAAAGTTGCCAATAATTAATGCAAACTTATTTTTTTTCTTTTCTGTGTTTTGCCTTTGGGCTTCCTTACAGTTTCTTTAAGAGTAATTCTAACACTGAATCATAGTTCCTAGCTCAGTTTGATTTTACTTGGTACAGATTACATGTTACGTAACCAAAATTATTCACATTTTGCTTTGTTAATACCTTCAAGGGGCAGATATACCATATGTGCAACCCAAGTAGCTACACTGTGGCCCAGTGGTTAAAGTGGTTATCCCATGAATAATGTAAAAACTGAAAATCAGACATCATATAGTACATGACAATACCTTTCTAACAAAGCCAGAACCTGCCCTGAACCTCACATGGATCTAGAGATCTCCCCATTCATTGCTCTACTGGATTTATATCAAGCTGCAAACTTAAGCGGAGTATCTTTTCTACTGCAGATGAGGGGGCGTGTCTCAGCTCTCCCTATCACAGCTCAGGAGGCAGTTGAAGGATGAAACTGAGCATATGCGGCCTTCTCAGTGAGCAGGACAAAGAAATGAGAAATTAAGTGTCACTATACAGATAGATTTTATTGAATAGCTCAGTGGCTATACAAATTTTTTAATTACATGCAATTAGAAAAGTATTCACATCCAGATGCTGATTTGAAAACTGTAGAATATTTTTAATGGGACAACCCCTTTAAGGGGGCCCATTGTCACCTTAAAAACAGTTTTCTGCTGAATGTTAGATTGCCTGTAAGTGCCTAAACTAATGATGTTTAGGATTGCTGAACAGACACAATGGGAGTGCTCCATAATGAGCTTTTGGGGGAGCAATTGGTCCATGTACTGGTCATATACAGGAGGCCACCTGCTGTCTGTGTTCATCCTTGATATCTCCCATTAACTTCTATGAAAAGTGAATGAGCAACTTGTTGCCAAGAACAGTAACCAGAAAACCCTGGTCCTGATCATGTTTTAATAGTATGCCCAACTGTCATATCATCACAATCATTGATGTAAAAGTCTCCTACATCTAAATCAAATAAGAAAAAGAATCCATAGAGATACAATGAATTTGCTCCACTCTCATTTTTCTAAGATTCTCTAGATCGCTCTTAGGGAAAAACATCTGAATGGTCATACAATTCTTCTATTATCTCGTGTCACACAAATATTTCTGCTGCATTTCCAGGGGCATTGATAGTAATAAGGTTTATGCCATTAATAATAGAATAGTAATATTACACAGCTGGAATCCCCTGAAGCCAAAATAATTGTTAAAAAATTATATCTAAGAGTACTAGGAACCTGTAAACAGGGGTCAGCTGAGCCAATGGAGGTATGCCCTCTGCTATGCCTGCTGCATACTGAATGATTCAACAAGCAATTAACATTTGTGACTGGTTAACGCACCAGTGAAAGTCTTAGCGGCGATTATACAGTTTTGAACATAAAAAAACAGAGATTCAATAGAAAAGATAAAAATAAAGCATCATTCAGGTGTTGCTTGATATCATCACGTCATCATTCCTAACCAGCTGGGATCTTCATCCTATTTTCATAAATTCTTTTTCCACTTCCTTGATTGCTAATATTGCAGCAGGTGTGAAGACCAGGGGTGTAACTATCATAGAGGCAGACCATGCGACTGCCATGGGGCCCAGGCAAGAGAGGGCCCAGTTGGGATCATCTCCTCTTCTACTGGGGGTGAAAATTTGGTCAGGACTCTACACTCTAAAGAAACAACTTTTAGCAAATGAGGCAGTGGGGGGCCTGGTTTGATCTTTGCTGTGGGGCCCTTACTTCTCTATGTACGCCACTGATGAAGACCACATCAAAAAGGCAACTGAGCCCTCCTCTCTCTATGTGCCCAATGTACAAGTGCATCTCAATAAATTAGAATATCATCAAAAAGTTTTTTTTTCCCAGTAATTCAATTCAAAAAGTGAAACGCATATATTATATAGAGTCATAACAAACAGAGTGAACTTTTTCAAGTGTTTATTTCTGTTAATGTTGATGATTATGGCTTACAGCCAAGGAAAACCCAAAATTCAGTATCTCAGAAATTTAGAATATTATATTAGACCAGCTGTAAACACAGAAATGTTGTCCAAATGAAAAGTATGTCCAGTAAATGCACTGAATACTTGGTTGGGGTTCCTTTTGCATGAATGACTGCATCAATGTGGCGTGGCATGGAGGCGATCAGCCTGTGGCACTGCAGAGGTGTTATGGAAGCCCAGGTTGCTTTGATAGCAGCCTTCAGCTCGTCTGCATTGTTGGGTTTGGTGTCTCTCATCTTCCTCTTGACAATACCCCATAGATTCTCTATGGGGTTAAGGTCAGGTGACTGTAAACCAGGTATTGGTACTTTTGGCAGTGTGGACAGGTGCCAAGTCCTGCTGGAAAATAAAAATTCCATCTCCAAAAAGCTTGTCGGCAGAGGGAAGCATGAAGTGCTCTAAAATTTCCTGGTAGATGGTTGCAGTGACCTTGGTCTTGATTAGAGATGAGCGAGCACTAAAATGCTCGGGTGCTCGTTATTCGAGACAAACTTTTCCCGATGCTCGGGTGCTTGTTTCGAGTAATGAACCCATTGAAGTTAATGGGAGACTCGAGCATTTTTTGCAAGGGACCAAGGCTCTGCCTAGGGAAGGCTGGGTGAAAACCTGGAAACATCAGAAAATGAAGGAAACACCACGGAAATGGACAGGAAACAGCAGGGGCAGCATGCATGGATGCCTCTGAGGCTGCCTAATCCCACCATTACCCCAAATTCTCCTGCAACAGCCTGGTGGTTACCCTCATGGCAATTGTGCTCACCCAGACCAAGAAAGGCGAAACACATGCCCATCACATGTTAGGGAAGCACCCAACTAGGTGCAACGAAGGTCCATCACCGCATGCAGGTGACACCACTGCTCATGCTGGCACTGCTGTGCTATCCCCCGCCCCACGATGCAGGCATAAGCCTGACACAGCATGGTGACAGTGTAGTGACACCAACAAGTGACCAAGTTAGATTGAGGTAGCAGTCAAATGTCTGTAGGTGAGCCTCCCAAAAATTTGTTTTGGAGTGTCCGAAGTTGACCTTCCTAAAAAATTGTTTAGGAGTATCTGTAGTTGACCCTTCTGTAAAATATTTTTTTTGTTTTTCCTGTTATTAGTTTATGTACAACCCATGGCTGGCATGGTGGCAATATATAGGTTTGCTTCACAGACGGTCCACTGCACCGTTACATTTTCTTCATCATTGCCAATTACTTTTTCAAGGTGAATCCACTGCCGAAGAACACTGTCATCCTCCTACAAGTCTCCACTTGTTCTCAATTGAAAAGGGGATGTTCTTGCCATGGCCTTCCTCATAGTGGCCGCTTCTGCGGACGACAGAGGTGGTGTACCTACTGACAGCCTGCCCGAACACAATGGCAGACAGGGAGACACTCCCTCATGTAAAATTGTTTTGGAGTGTCTGGGGTTGACCCTCCTGTAAAATAGTTTTCTCATTTTTTTGTTTTTCCTGTTATTAGTTTATGTACAACCCATGGCTGGCATGGTGGGAATATATAGGTTTGCGTCACAGACGGTCCACTGCACCGTTACATTTTCTTCATCATTGCCAGTTACTTTTTCACCAACTGTTGTCTGGCAATGATAAAGGGGAAGGTGAATCCACTGCCGAAGAAAACTGTCATCCTCCTACAATTCTCCACTTGTTCTCAATTGAAAAGGGGATGTTCTTACCGTGGCCTTCCTCATAGTGGCCGCTTCTGCGGACGACAGAGGTGGTGTACCTACTGACAGCCTGACCGAACACGATGGCAGACGGGGAGACACTCCCTCATGTAAAATCGTTTTGGAGTGTCTGCGGTTGACCCTTCTGTAAAATAGTTTTCTCATTTTTTTTGTTTTTCCTGTTATTAGTTTATGTACAACCCATGGCTGGCATGGTGGGAATATATAGGGAAGCACCCAACTAGGTGCAACGAAGGTCCATCACCCATGCCCATGCTGGCACTGCTCTCCTATCCCCAGCCACACGATGCAGGCATAAGCCTGACACAGCATGGCGGTGACACCAACAAGTGACCAAGTTAGATGAGGTAGCAGGTGAGCCACCCAAAAATTTAGCCTGACGCAGCATGGCGGTGACAACAGAGTGACCGAGTTAGACTGAGGTAGCAGGAGGTAAAGCACGGATGGTAATTCGAAGGTGGAGGAGGAGGGGTTGGAGGAAGTGGCATAGTAATTCTGAGAAACCGTGACCGAGGTAGGCCCCGCAATCCTCCAAGTGGGCAGTACATGAGCGGCCCCAGGGTCAGACTCGGTCAGAGTGACCGAACTACACGATGGTAGCAGGTAGAGCACATAAAAAATTTAGCGTGGCCCTGTATGGCTGCGACAAAACATTGACCGAGCTACACAACGGTAGCAGGTAGAGCACATTAAAAATTTAGCATGGCCCTGTATGTGGACGTTGAGGGCTTGTGCATGTAGGTGGGCTGAACTTTTTTTCTGCTTGCGCTCCAACGTCTGCTGTAATGACAGCTGAACGTTGCGCAGGGACACATTGGTGGACAGTGTGGAGGATCATGGAGGCGAAAGGGGTGGTTTTACGGTGGGAGGCTCTCGTGCCAGGGTCCTGGGCTGGGGGTTGACTCGCAGAGGCAGCGAGTGACACAGGCTGGTAGTGGTGGAACCCCCACTTAAAAATTTGGCATCAACTGGTACGGCTGTCAACATCGATTCTTCTGAGTTTAAAATCGTATACGTCCCCTATCTTGGGACCATATATTTCATGGATTTTTCGAACACGGAAAAGGAAAAAGAGCTTGCTCTGGCCAGGGGAGTGTCTTTTCTACTGCAGCTAAGGGGACGTGTCCATGCTCTGCCTATCACAGGTCAGGAGCCAATTAAAAGAACAACCAAAAAAAAATCAGTTCAAAATCTAATACGTCCCCTATCCGGGTAAATTGTTTGGAGAGAGGGCCTGTAGGTGGGGGACAGGCTGGGGGGAAGGAGGTTGAGCTGGAAGAGCCAGAGGAGTGCCCCCTTGGCTAGCGTGTGTGGTGGTGACAACAGCCGGATGGAGTTTGAATGACGACGCAGGACCCCAACTTAAATATTTAGCATCAACCGGTACGGTTGTCAACTATGAAATTGATCAAGTGGGGCATGTGTTGTATGTATTCTTCTCAGTTTAATACCGTATACGGCACCTACCCAGAAAAATAGTTTGGAGAGAGAGAAAGAGAGGAAAAAGACGTATTTTTACAAGTGACGTTCAGTATAGATCAGTTAAAGAGAAAGAAAGGATTTTATGAAATGGATTTGTATCACTGAGAGCAAAAGATCCTATTTTTTTACGTGACGTGCAGTATAGATCACTTGGAGATAAAAAGGGGAATGTGCAGACTTGGGCTGCTATAGTGCAAACCACTATGGTGGTGACAACAGAGTGAGCGAGTGACACTGCGGTAGCAGGCGAACCACATAAACATTTTTCGTGGCCCTGTATGGCGGCGGTGACAACAGAGTGACTGAGTTAGTATGCGGTAGCTGGTGAAGCACCCAAAAATTTAGCCTGACACAGTATGGCGGTTACACCACCAATGACTTTGTCCGAATGAGAATGCAGTGAAATGGCTTTTGTTGACCCTCCAAAATTTTTTTTCTTTTCGGAGTACATAAAGTCTACCCTCAGCAAAAAAATTTTTTTTTTTAACTGTCGGTACTTGCGCCTCCTGAAAAATTGTTTTGGACTGTGTTTGACGCTCCTGAAACATTGTTTTACACTGTCTGTAGTTGACACTGCGGAAAAATTGTTTAGAGAGAGGGCCTGTAGGTGGACCTCCGGAAAAATTGTTTGAAGAGAGGGCCTTTGGGGGCCCTCCTGAAAAATTGTGGTAAAAGATTGCCAGTTGGACCTCTAAAAAATGGCTTTTTTTGGGTCAGCGGTAGGCAAAGACGACAAGGAGGAGGAGTAGAGAAGAGGAATCGGATACATAAGTAATGTTAATCTTTAGCTGCTTCCCCCGGAGGAGATTTGAATTCCGGTGAAATCCAGTCTTTATTCATTTTAATAAGCGTCAGCCTGTCAGCGCTGTCAGTTGACAGGCGTGTACGCTTATCGGTGATGATGTCACCAGCTGTCACTCAGACAACACGCTAGCGGCAGGGCAGGCCAGCACCTCCAAGGTGTACAGCGCCAGTTCAGGCCACGTGTCCAGCTTTGCAACCCAGTAGTTGTATGGAGCAGAGTGATCGGTCCGGACGTTGGTATGGTCAGCTAGGTACTCCCTCACCATCTTTCTGTACAGCTCCCCCCTACTCTGCCTAGACTGGGGACAGGTGACAGTGTCTTGCTGGGGTGACATAAAACTGGCAAAGGCCTTGGAGAGCGTTCCCCTGCCAGTGCTGGACAAGCTGCCTGCTCGCTTCCTCTCCCCCGCTACTTGGCCCACAGAACCACGCCCTCTGCCGCTAGCGGCGTCAGATGGGAAGGATTTTTTCAGCTTGTGCACCAGGGCCTGTTGATATTGATTCATTCTCATACTCCTTTCCTCTACAGGTTCTGCTTGTACTGTGGGTCCAGGAGAGTGAACACCCAGTAATCGGTGTTTGAAAAAGTGCTTCTAACGCGAGGGTCACGGGATAGGCAACCCAACATGAAGTCTGCCATGTGTGCCAGAGTCCCAACACGCAAGAATTCCCTCTCCTCACTGGCCTGACTCTCCATTTCCTCCTCCTCCTCCTCATCCTCCTTCTCTTCAGCCCATACACACTCAAGAGTTAAGAAGGACTGAGCACTGGTACCCTCTTCTGTCTCGCCGACATTCTGTCTCCTCCACTTCCTCCTCATCCCCCTCCTCCGATACGCGCTGAGAAACAGACCGGAGGGTGCTCTGGCTATCAAGCGACGTATCTTCCTCCAACGTCTCTTGTGACAAGCGCAAAGCATCCGACTTCATGCTGAGCAGTGAGTTTTTAAACAGGCAAAGCAGCGGGATGGTGAGGCTGATAATGGCGACATCGCCGCTGACCATCTGTGTTGACTCCTCAAAGTTGCTCAACACCTGGCAGATATCAGACATCCATGTCCACTCCTCATTGTAGACTTGAGGAATCTGACTGACCTGACTACCAGTTCTGGTGGAAGTTGACATCTGGCAGTCTACAATCGCTCTGCGCTGCTGGTAAACTCTGGATAACATGTTTAATGTCGAATTCCATCTTGTGGGCACGTCGCACAACAGTCGGTGAGCGGGCAGTTGTAGGCGGCTCTGCGCTGCCCTGAGAGTGGCAGCATCTGTGGTCGACTTACGGAAATGCGCACAGATGCGGCGCACCTTGGTGAGCAAATCAGACAGATTGGGGTATGTCTTGAGGAACCGCTGAACTATTAGATTGAACACGTGGGCCAGGCATGGCACATGTGTCAGTCTGCCGAGTTGCAGAGCCGCCACCAGGTTACGCCCGTTGTCACACACAACCATGCCTGGCTTGAGGTTCAGCGGTGCCAGCCACAGATCGGTCTGCGCCGTGATGCCCTGTAACAGCTCTTGGGCTGGTGTGCCTTTTGTCACCTAAGCTCAGCAGTTTGAGCACCGCCTGCTGGCGCTTACCACGGCACTGCTGCTGCGCCTTAAGCTACTGACTGAAGGCGCCGTGCCCACGGATGGTAATTCGGAGGAGGAGGTGGAGGAGGGGTCGGAGGAGGAGGAGGCATAGTACGTCTGAGAGATCGTGACCGAGGTAGGCCCCGTAATCCTCGGTGTGGGCAGTACATGAGCGGCCCCAGGGTCAGTCTCAGTCCCAGCCTCCACCAAGTTAACCCAATGTGCCGTCAGTGAGATATAGTGTCCCTGCCCGGCAGCACTTGTCCACGTGTCCGTGGTTAGGTGGACCTTCTCAGAAACAGCGTTGGTCAGGGCACGGATGATGTTCTGTGACACGTGCTGGTGTAGGGCTGGGACGGCACATCGGGAAAAATAGTGGCGGCTGGGGACCGAATACCAAGGGGCAGCCACCGCCATGAGATTGCGAAAGGCCTCGGTCTCTACCAGCCTATAGGGCAGCATCTCCAGGCTCAGCAATTTGGAGATGTGGACGTTGAGGGCTTGGGCATGTGGGTGGGTGGAACTGTATTTCCTCTTGCGTTCCAGCGTCTGCTGTAAAGACAGCTGAACGCTGCGCTGGGACACATTGGTGGACGCTGTGGAGGATCGTGGAGGCGAAGGTGTGGTTTTCCGGCGGGAGGCGCTCGTGCCGGGGTCCTGGGCAGGGGGTTGACTAGAAGAGGCAGTGAGTGACACAGGGGAAGGTGCAGCGGTGTGACCCGCAGGAGGTGAATGGCCTTGGTTCCATTGAGTGGGGTGTTTAGCACTCATATGCCTGCGCATGCTGGTGGTGGTTAGGCTAGTAGTGGTGGCACCCCTGCTGATCCTGGTGTGGCACAGGTTGCACACCACAGTCCGTCGGTCATCCTCACTTTCTTTAAAGAACCTCCAGACTTGCGAACATCTAGGCCTCGCCACGGGAGCTTCACTACGTGAAACAGTTGCTGCTGATGCACCAGCTCTGGCCCTGCTTCTCCCTCTGGCCACACCTCTGCCTCTTACAACCTGTTCTGGTGCAGCACTCGTCTCTGCCTCAGAAGCACTGTCTTCACTCGGCTTATCAACCCAGCTTGGGTCAGTCACCTCGTCATCCTCCAATTCCTCAGTCTGCTCCCCCCTCGGACTTCCTGCCCTGACAACAACTTCACCACTGTCTGACAACCGTGTCTCCTCATCGTCCGACACCTCTTTACACACTTCTTCCACTAAGTCAACATTGTCATCATCATCATCACCCACAGACTGCGACAGTTGGAAAACTTGGGCATTGGGAAAGAGGTCAGCAGCAACCTGAGAAGTGGTTTGTGACTCTGGGAAGGGTCCAGAAAACAGTTCCTGAGAGTATGCCGGATCGCATTCCAAATTTTCCTGGGAGGGGGCAGACTGGGGGGAAGGAGGTTGAGGTGGAGGAGCCAGAGTAGTGCTCCCTTGGGTAACGTGGGTGAACTGCGTGGAAGACTGACTGGTGGACAAATTACTTGAAGCATTGTCCGCAATCCACGACATCAGCTGTTCGCACTGTTGTGGTTTCAACAGTCCTCTACCACGTGTCCCTGTAAGTTGAGACATGAAGCTAGGGAGTGTAGCTCTGCGGCGTTCCCCTGCTCCCTCATCAGCAGGTACTGTCTCACCCTGCCCAGGACCACGGCCTCTGCCCCCTGCAGTAATTGAATGCCCACGCCCTCGTCCTCGACCCTTAGCCCTGGGGTTCAACAGTTTCTGTATATAAGTGTATTATTTAAAAAAATAAAAATAAATGGGCCTGCAGTACTGAAACCCACAAACTTGTTCAATCTGAACAAGAAAATATATAGGTGGATAAGTTAGATCAAAATTATGTATGCTATTACGTACCGTGCAGTATGGAGCAATTACACGGAAACTATTAGATTAGGCAGACTTGGTCTGCTTAAGTGCAACCCAGACAAATGTCGCACAGAGATTTTTGTAATGTAGCTGTATCAGTGAGGGTAAAAGACCTTTTTTAATTAAGTGACGTACAGAATGTGTCACCTGGACAGAAAATACGGATTGTGCTTTGTATATAGGTGGATAAGTTAGAGCAAAATTACGTATGTTATTACGTACCGTGCAGTATGGAGCAATTACACTGAAACTATTAGATTAGGCAGACTTTGTTTGCTTAATTGCAACCCAGACAAATGTCGCACAGAGATTTTTGTAATGTAGCTTTATAAGTGAGAGCAAAAGACCTTTTTTACTGACGTGACGTACAGAATGGGTCACCTGGACAGAAAATACGGATTGTGCTTTGTATATAGGTGGATAAGTGAGAGCTAAATTACGTATGTTATTACGTACCGTGCAGTATGGAGCAATTACACCGAAACTACTAGATTAGGCAGACTTGGTCTGCTTAATTGCAACCCAGACAAATGTCGCACAGAGATTTTTGTAGTGTAGCTGTATCAGTGAAAGCAAAAGACCGTATTTGATTACGTGACGTACAGTATGGGTCACCTGGACAGAAAATACGGATTGTGGTGACTGGACAGCTGAACTGTGACACACAGAATGGTTCCACACAGCTGTATGAAATGGATTTGTGTCACTGAGATAAAACAACAATAAAACTATTTTTTATATATATATTTTTTTTTTTAACGTGACGTGCAGAAACTATCAGAGAGCAAACTCAGCCCCTGCTGACTGTGGCTATTTTGACTGCAACCCAGACAAATGTCGCACAGAGATTTTTGTAATGTAGCTGTATCAGTGAAAGCAAAAGACCGTATTTGATTACGTGACGTACAGTATGGGTCACCTGGACAGAAAATACGGATTGTTGTTTGTGGTGAGTGGACAGCTGAACTGTGACACACAGAATGGTTCCACACTGCTGTATGAAATGGATTTGTATCACTGAGTTAAAACAATAAAAAAAAAAAATGTTATATATGGCGATAGCTGCACTACTAGTGCCAGCCAGGAGACAAAAAAAAATGTCTTGTAGCCCTTAGAAGGGCTGTTGGGTTCTTTTGAGATCACTCCTGCCTAACAGAGAACTAAATCCAGGGCTTAACACTCTCCCTGAAACGCAGCAGCTCTGTCCCTAACGACATCCAGACAGCATCTGAGCCGAGCACCGCGGGCAGTCACTAGTATATTCCAGGGTCACCTGATCAGGCCAGCCAACCCCTGCTATCGACATGTAAGGGCCCCACGTGATGCTGGGTGTACCGCAGAGTCTCCTGGCTTGTGATTGGCTGAGTTTATAGGCGCCAAAAATTCAAAATGCGGGAGATGCCATTTCCTCGAGCATGGCGAGATACTCGTCCGAGCAATGAGCACTTACGAGTACCGTAATACTCGAACGAGCACCAAGCTCGGACGAGCATGCTCGCTCATCTCTAGTCTTGATAAAACACAGTGGACCTACACCAGCAGATGACATGGCTCCCCAAACCATTACTGATTGTGGAAACTTCACACTAGACCTCAAGCAGCTTGGATTGAGTGCCTCTCCACTCTTCCTCCAGACTCTGGGACCTTTGATTTCCAAATGAAATGCAAAATTTACTTTCATCTGAGAAAAACACCTTTAACCACTGAGAACAGTCCAGTTCTTTTTCTCCTTGGCCCAGGTAAGACGCTTCTGGCGTCTATTGGTCATGAGTGGCTTGACACATGAAATGCGACAGTTGTAGCCCATGTCCTAGATATGTCTGTGTGTGGTGGCTCTTGAAGCACTGACTCCAGCAGCAGTACACTCCTTGTGAATCTCCCCCAAATTTAGGAAAGGCCTTTTCTTAACAATCCTATCAAGGCTGCGGTTCTCCCTGTTGCTTGTGCACCTTTTTCTACCACCCTTTTTCCTTCCACTCAACTTTCCATTAATATGCTTTGATACAGCACTCTGTGAACTCTGTGACCTTTTGTGGCTTACCCTCCTTGTGGAGTGCGTCAATGACAGCCTTCTGGACATCTGTCAAGTCAGCAGTCTTCCCCATGATTGTGTCGCCTACTGAACCAGACTAAGGGACCTTTTTACAGGCTTGGGAAGCCTTTGCAGGTGTTTTGGGTTAATTATTCTAATTTTCTGAGATAATGACTTTTGGGCTTTCCTTGGCTGTAATCCATAATCATCAACATTAACAGAAATAAACACTTAAAAAGTTCACTCTGTTTGTAATGACTCTATATAATATATGTTTCACTTTTTGAACTGAATTACTGAAAAATACAACTTTTTTTATTATATTCTAATTTATTGAGATCCACTTGTATCTCAGGCCAATTGGCAACTTTGTGGTATGGCAGATCTGACTCCAGTGGGAAAACAGATATTGCTGTGCTACATCACAAATATATGGGTAAGTTATTTGTGTAATTTCAAATTACAAACTAGGGTGAGGCACAATTCGTCTGCACATATGTCGGCTGTTTAATACTATCCTAATTTGAAATCAATGCAGCAACACTTAGGCCTCATTCACATATATGTAGATTTTCACGGACCATGGTCCATGGAAACCTGGCCGTCCGTCACTAGTTGCTATGATGCCGTGCGCTTCGTGCAGCCGCTGCTGTACAGTAATACACTCCTATGATCTATACCAGTGGATTACTGTACTGCGGTGGCTGCACAAAGCGCACAGCGTCATAGCAACCAATGACACCATGCGCTCCTGCACGCAGGAGGACGGCAGGCCAGGTTTTCACGGACCGTGGTCTGTGAAAATCTGCGTATATGTGAATGAGGCCTTAACAGGTAAGGTTTGTGCAATAGTATGAGAGATATATTTACTAAGGACAGCAGGCACTGCAGGTCATGGCTGAATTCTGGGATCTAGATGCCATAGTTTCAGATAGAAATTTACAGTGCAAGTAGATAAACACAGAGAAATGAACACTATCCCAACTAAGGCCTCTTTCACATTAGCGGCAGCATGGATCCGGCAGGTGAAGGGTGCTGCCGGATCCGTGCTGCCGCAGGGACATGTGTGGGGCTGGAGCCACGCTCCGGCCCCACACATACTACAAGAAAATTTAGACTAAATTCATGTTCACAGGTGCATATCCATAAAGCAAGCATACAGAAAAATAATAAAAATATGGCTGCACAACATTTCACATGCAAACAATAGAACTAAGGAATGGGGATCATTCTAAATTAAAGTGGTATTATACCTACTAGAAATGAAATTTGAAAAAATAGAAGCTCTTTGCGCACATTTTTGATCAAACGTGTGTCGGGCCCATCCACCAGGCGTCAAGGTGGCTTCCGCAGATGGGAACCCCACACATGTCACACAGTACATACACACATACACACAGACATATACACATTCAAATACACATACATACTTACATGCTCCCGGCAGGTCTCCACAGCACAGTACAGGAGCAGGACGGCACGCACATAGGACGATTCCCCACAGCGCCCTCTGCTGGGCGCCGGGTGGAATCGTCCTATGTGTGCGCCGTCCTGCTCCTCCTGCACTATGGTGACCTGCCAGGAGCATGTAAGTATGTATGTGTATTTGTATGTGTATATGTCTGTGTATGTTTATGTGTATGTCTGTATATGTGTATGTCTGTATATGTGTATGTCTGTATGTGTGTATGTATGTGTGTGTGCAGGTGACGGATCCGTCATGAACTCCATTGAAAGTCAATGGAGGATGGATCCGTTCACCATTGTATCACATCAAACGGATCCGTCCCCATTGACTTTCATTGGGGGTCATTCCGGATCCGTCTTGGTGTGGATGCCTGGACCGGAGAGCAAACCGCAGCATGCTACGGTTTGCTCTCCGGTCTGAAGATGGAACAGAATGTTTCTAGGAGCATTCCGTTGTCTTCAGTTCAGTTTTGCCCCCATTGACAATGAATGGGGACACTGAAGCGTTTTATTCCGGTATTGAGCCCCTATAAAACGCTAGTGTGAAAGTAGCCTAAACATGAACTTTTCCTGTGTAATCTCTTTTTTTAATATCTGGCCATAAATTGCCCTATTGTCTGACACATCTAACCATGGGTACTACACATCTAAAATGGGTACTGTCTGTAGTTGGTCTCTTGGATGAAAGAATGATATCAATTTATGGCTGACAATCAGTAATGTCACTTTTATATGGAAATGATGCCTGCTGTTCTTCATTGCTGTGCAGAGGTCATTGTACAAGGAAAGAATAGATACGATCTGACAATCACCTATTGTGAATGTAGAATCCTGTCTTATCTATACACAGAAGTGATATAATTACAGGCAGGATTAGAATGACAGATAAGCAGATAACTGCAGTAAAATGATCTGTACCTTTTATTAGGCTTAGGCTACTTTCACACTAGCGTTGGACATACATACAAACAAACATACAGACATACATACATACTCACATACTCCCGGGACGCCGGCAGAACGTCTTCACGCGCCTCCTGCGCGCAGTGATGACGATTCCCCACAGCGCCCTCTGCTGGGCGCAGTGGGGAAATGTCATCGCAGCGCGCAGGAGGCGCGTGAAGACGTTCTGCCGGCGTCCCGGGAGTATGTGAGTATGTATGTATGTCTGTATGTTTGTATGTATGTCTGTATGTTTGTTTTATGTATGTCTGTGTGTATGTATGCCGGATCCGGAATGACCCCCCATTGGAAATCAATGGAGGACAGATCCGGATTACTGGTGTGTCACACCAAACGGATCCGTCCCCATTGACTTGCATTGGGGGTCATTCCGGATCCGTCTTGGTGCGGATGCCTGGACCGGAGAGCAAACCGCAGCATGCTGCGGTTTGTCCTCCGGTCTGAAGACGGAACGGAATGCTTTCAGGAGCATTCCGTTGTCTTCAGTTCAGTTTTGTCCCCATTGACAATGAATGGGGACAAAACTGAAGCGCTTTTTTCCGGTATTGGGCCCCTATAACGGAACTCAATACCGGAATTTAAAAACGCTAGTGTGAAAGTAGCCTAAGTTGCCATTGTCACTTAACATGCCTCTTAAAGGGAAAGTGACCTATTATTAAATTTAGGCACATCTCCCTCTAGTGCAAACGCGACCAAGACGGGCATTTGAAACGCCAGTCTTAATAAATTCCCTGAAGTCTTTTATGGTAACGAGTAATCAGAGATAGCACTAATAAAAATGTAGTTAATAAGAAAAATTTTAATTGACATTACAATTAATCAGTTTGGATCAGGAAGTGTAAACAGAATATTCTGGTTTGTGTTTCATAAAAGATTACACAGAAATAATCTAGATGTTTTTCAAATATTTTCCATGTTTGCTCAGAATGCCTTCATTGTTAACTTCAAATAAGCAGTTAATTAATTTACTTAATCTTCTAAACAAAACGCATTAGGTTCTGACAACCGCACATTGCGACAGGCAATCCTTTCACTGACTGGAGAGAGTATCTATGAAGAAGATATTACATGTTTTATGTTTGAATCCTTTTTGCTGTAAATTCTTAAAATCGTATAGCTAATCCATTAGTCTTAAAAACTATATGTTCCAATAGAACTGATTTTATAGGATTATACATTAATTTTTTCATGAGGCAGAATCTTGCAGCTTTCTGACAATAGCTTTTCTTATCTAAAATTACAATGCCGCCTCCTGTATTGCTTCTTTGTAATAATATATTATCATTTAAATTCAGCTCTTTGAGCTTAGAAGCTAAAATGAGAAATCTTTGTTAAAACAACAATAGAGTATCTTGTTAAGTGTTTTATGTTTTAACGAGTTACTGTTTGAGGTAGATCTACTTCCAAGTTAATTCCTTGGCATTTATGTTAGATTAATCATACATTGTTCCATAAATAAAGTTAAACATTTTATGCTCACCAATTCCCAAATCCGTTATTTATGATATACAGTATATTGATCTCATTTCTAAACGCCCATTTATAAGTAATGAATAATTTTTCAGACCATGGAACGATCAATGGCTGGAAAAATCCTTTGTGAACATCTGATGGACATCTCCATCATACCAATTCTTTCACATAACAGGTCGAAGTTTCCTCTTGGCATACCAAAGAGAGATTTTGCCTTCAATAGCACTACTTGCAACATTTTCATTTGCAAATCACTAGTGATGGCAATTATTTTTACGTTTTCACATTTAATACAAATTTAATACAAATTAACCATAAACTTCTATAGTGGATCTTTATTATTATTATTATTGTGACAATTAGAGAAGAGGGAGTTATTTGTACATGAATCAGATTTGTTACAAATTGGCCAAAAGATTCTAGTTTCCGCAAATCCAAAAGGTGTGCTATTCGTCCAGCACAATCGCTCAAAATGGCAGCCACCAATTTACAGATCAGAAGGAGAATAAGGTATCTACCACCTAAAGGAGATAATTTTTGAACCACTTTTTTATTTAAAAAAATAACAGGCAGTTTGTTACCACCAGCCCCCATCTGTTTACCCATAGCCATATGCCACTGTTACTTTGACATTACGGATGCTATCTTCAAAATTGAAAGGGGTTGGATAGATACAGTCTTGGGCTACTTTCACACTAGTATCGGGGGTGTCATGTCGTAGTTTTAGTCTGGCCGCCTCTTGGCATGTTTGCCGTACTGCGGCCGATAGCTTCGGCCTGCCCCCATTATAGAGAATGGGGATGGAGCGTAGTTCCGGCTGTAGACATGCACTAGGATCTGGCAGGCTGTTCACTCACTGGAACAGCCCGGTGAACACCCCTGCCGCTAGTGTGAAAGTAGCCTTAGGAGACCTCAGAGTGTCATACATGACTTTTCACAGCAATTGGGGCACTTTTTTTTCAGGTAAGTAAGGGGTTGTTCACATATCAGTTATTTGATCAGTTATTCCATCAGTTATTGTGAGCCAAAACCAGGTGCGGGTCAAAAACACCA